>ML120545.1:130417-165244 GCA_003788595.2 Choiromyces venosus 120613-1 | reverse complement strand
ATGGGTGATTTGTCGATATGATAGTACTTCATGTTGGAAGTGACGGGAAAAGAAGTTTAGGATATAACGGATGTAATATCTACAGGAGATAAGACAATGGAGTTAATAAAAGGTCTGGATGCTCGGGAGATAAGGGACATACCGGCATCCTGGTATTAAGGGATTTAAGGATATAAGGTTAGGGTTGATATTGGGAATATCAACGGGCATGCAAAGAAGTAGCTAGGAACATTGGTATATAAACCTTAGCTATTGTCCGTAACTTTGCAATAAATAAGCTCAACGGAGAGCTCATAATTCACATGTTCAGCCTGCGCCTTGGCGAGCATCTCTAGGACCTGTGGGACGGTCAAATTGGCGCATAGAGAAGCGATCTCGTCGGCTTGTAGGGAGGGAGGGGCAGGAAGGTGGGGCTTGAAGCAGTCAAAAAGGACCATCACGGGCGCCGCACCAAGCCCAGAGAAGAGCGTGGCGAGGGGGGAGCCAAATCTGGACGTAAATGCTAAAGAATATAAGATGGCCAAGTTAGTAATCAGGATTGTTTGGAGTCTAAATATCTTGAACAAACCCCGAATCGTAGACAGCATCACAAGACACGTGAAGAAGAATATGAAAAGGGCTTTCGAAGGGAAAACTAAAGAATGGAGGAGAGTCGATGGTGGTTATCTTGGTTTTCCGGTTCACAATTCTGCTGGAACTGTGACTGAACGATGATGATAATTCTATGTGTTGAATCTCGCGGCATTCATGCGGCAGATCTTATTATTGGTCATAATGGTCATTGGCAAGCCCGCGAGAAAACGAATGGGTTGGAGGATGACGAGATGTCGCGTGGTCTCCTATAACAACGACACGGGTGATTTGTCGATATGATTGTACCTCATGTCGGAAGTGACGGGAAAAGAAGTTTAGGATATATCATACCGGATATAATATCTACCAGAGATAAAATAATGGAGTTAGTAAAAGGTGTGGATGCTCGAGAGATAAGGGACTTACCGGCATCCCAGTATTAAGAGATTTAAGGATATAAGGTTAGGGTTGATATTGGGAATATCAACGGGCATGCAAAGAAGTAGCTAGAAACATTGGTATATAAACCGCTATTGCCCGTAACTTTGCAATAAATAAGCTCAACGGAGAGCTCATAATTCACAGGGGGTGTATGGCAGGGGTACCAAATTGTTGTCGATGGTATCGGCCATTACTTATTTCGTTTGAAAAAATAAAGAAATGTAATGTGGTTGGGAATATTAAATAAATGTAATCTGTTTGTTATAGTAACTTAGAAAATAAGTAAGGAGAGGAAATGTTCTAAAGATATGACAGGTCTGATGTTAAGGGAGGATGGGATTGTTTGCTCACTTGTCTGAACAGAACACAACACCTGGGATGTCCGATGACGTGTCATGCCATAATTCTGATACCACATTACCATATAATCTGGCAAAAGCAGGATTGGAGCTATTTGGACTGGGAAGCGGATCTGACCGTGTAATGAATCAGTTAAAACAGACCAAAAAATGCAAAATCTGGAAATCTCATTTGGCATTCAACACTTGAAAGAGAAAATTCAGAGCTGCAGCTGATATTGTTGGTAGTGCAGTATGTTAAATTCGCTTCTGTTTGATCAAAATTCCGACATATGATTCTCCCGAAAATTTCGCAGTGAGAATTCAGACAAAATTTACGTGCAACGTGATTTACTTCTGCTTCTGATCCACTTCCCGGTCCAATACGTTAAAGGGAACTAAAGAGAAACCAAGGCAACCGAGCCAACAGGAGGGAACGAAGACCGCCGGCTAGCCACAACTCAAACTTATACTCACGCGGCCGAGTTGCAGCTGGGCACCTAAGGTGGTAACTTCCATACAAAGTGTCCGGCTTCAATTCGGCCGGGTGAGTAGAGAGCGGTGATTGGGCAGTTTCAAGAAAATCTACACAGGCGCCAATCTGACATTCACCAGATTGTACTCGTGTACTCGAGTACAGTATTTGGAGAGAATGGAAATGTGACTAGGGAAGCCAAGCAAAGTGTGTCTCAATAGGCGGGTGATGGGAAATCTTTACTGCTAACCTTTATCTTGGAAAAATGGAAAAATCTGATAAAAACAATGTTTTGTGGCAAATTATCTCCAAAATCTACCTTTTGAAGGAATATTCTCGTTAACCTAGTTCGCCTATCAAGCCACACTTCCTTTACATGCCCTACCTCCATTCCCATTCTCCCCACATAATGCGGTACGAGTACTGTGGAGGATATTTTATGTCACGCTAGAGTTGGGTAGTAGACCCCCTGTTGTAACTAGGGCTTAGTTGCCGTGACTTTTGTTTCTTAGTTAGGTTGTTTTCAGGGTTAGGGCACGTGACTGGTGCAGCCTTGTGGGGCACTTGGGAGTTTTCTGTTGCAATCGTCGACAAGAAGGACAACCAAGGCACAACCGGAAGGAAAGAAAAGCAGAACCGGGTGGACAAGGAAGGGACAAACGAAAGAACAGAGAAGGACACCAGGGACAAGAGCCAGAAAGAAAGAGCAGAGAGTGAGAAGGAAATAGTTAGGCATAGAAAGGCATCGGGATCTGTGGCAGATCCGCAGCAGTAGAGGAATTGAGGGATTGGTAGTTTTTCTTTTCTTTCTTTTTTTTTTCTTTTTCATCAGAATTTTACGAGAATAGTTTGAGACGGAGAATTATCCTGAGAGCAAGGGATTCAATTTTACTGTGTCTTTTCTGGGATAGCATCGAGGAGAACATTTTTTTTGTGAAGGAGAGCGAGAAGAGAAAAGTGACCGAGCTTCGTGCCTACCCTCCAGCCAACGAACCGCCTACCCTCCCGGAGGGGAGAGGTCAACAGTACTCGCATACTGACGAAGTCATGTCTCACTGCGATTGTCATCTTCTACTCGCACTAATCCTGGCTTGTCCCATCCCTCCTTCAGGAACCACACCAGTCTATTTTTAACACACATTCAGACCACCTATCCCTTCCCACCTTCTCAAGCCCTTGGACTAGCAGCGTTACCAACCTGAGGGTGCAAATCATTAGTGGCAGAACAACCTAAAAACCCCGTAATACCATAATAGATCCCCTTCATAGATTTGCTGGCCAGGCCACAGTTGAGATTTATGGCCTTTCCTATTTATCATGCATCTTCCGTACTAAAATCTCCGTCTTTTGGACTAAAAGTGTGGGAAAAGTGGGACGGATGATGGGATCAGACCCCATAAGCCTGCCCGGTCAAGCCTCTCTAGCATACAGCGTGAGGAAGCTTTTCAAGACCGGCGGGAAAGAACAAACTTTGTTAACGGAGATGACAACTCTACCCACGTGAAGCGGTGGACGAGCAAGTAATGCGATCTACTATCATAGCGTGAGCACGACCTCCACGGAGTACGGCAGGATTATCATGTTGAAACATACTTCTGGCACTACTGTGGTGTCACTCGTACTATTGCTTTTTCTCCTTACATCAAACCTTACCGCACATCTAGATCATCTAGCACTATTGAAGATACCTCCTTGCATTTCTCTAACTTTTCTTTCCCTTGTTATTGTTATTGTTCGCTCGACCTTTTTGTCTCGCTCCCAACAGTAGATAGTCAGGGTCTTTCGCCCTTCCCTTTGAGTTAATCAAGCGTTCTCGTTTCTCAAGCAATTAATCACTTCTTCGTATCATCATTCCATTCCAATATTCTCACAACATATCATTCAAATCAACAAACGAGTGACCTACCATGATGGCCAGGTTGGTACTGTCATGCAGTACGGAACTCGTGCATCGGGACGCGAGTTACTATCGAAAAGTCATTGATAGTATCGGGATTGTGTAGATTTTGGAAATGGATCATATGTGAGCTGAATAGCTTGGAAGACTACATGTGTTAGCGGAGATATAGACGCACAGAGATTCCTCGGGTGGGAGGTCCTTCAGATCTGCGTTATAGGTGACTTAGTTTTCGTTAGCAATCTACGTGTGAGGGATTTTCTGGTTGGGCGATGGCATTTATCTTATATAACACTACCTGACGTGGGAGCCGGAGGGGATGGAAGAATGGCACTTATATACATCAAGGTTTATATTGTCAGTCATCAAAAATAACCGAACACTTCCAGGTAGTAAGGGGAAAAACATCTCCCATGATGCCCGGCATATGATGAAAGTATTTCCCTTTGCTACCGGGAGGTGTTCGGTTATTTTTGATAACTAACAATAGGATGTCTGAACTTCCGATAATGTAAGCCACGAGTTGAACATTTAGGCTATATATATATTTCATTGTACAATTGCCCAGTCACCTCCGTTTTCTAATGCTAATTCAACTGATTAGGTTCACTGATGACAATGAGCGCAAGACGTGACTCCGCTTATATACCTGGCTGCGCCCAGAGCGAGTGCTAATAATTACAAACAACAACCCAACATTACCAAACAGGCCCAGATTTTACCAAACTTCACAAAGCATTACAACCGTTGCCAAGCATTCCCTAACCCTCACTTCTTCACGCTCCGTTGTAATTACTGAAATCGCCCATGGCTTAATCCCTCTTCCTACATTCTACAGCCATTTCCCTGATTTCCCACCACCAAGACCTCTTCACCCGCGAAGCCGAATGAAGTCCCTAAAGCGATCATGCAGTGAGCGCTGGTTATTGACATCAATAACAACCACTTCCGCGTCAATCGCACTAATCCTCAGCAGCTGATTGTGTCTCTCGTAACTCCGTCAACTTCCTGATACATTCCAAGGTGGTGGGGTGTTGTTCGGCGAGGGTTTTGGAGAATCCCGTGCAGCCCCGCTCATAAGCTTCTTCGGCTTGAGAATATTTCCTCTGTTTTTCATAGAGACCAGCCAAACGCTTGAGGGTTTCATAGATGTCAACATGCTGCGGGCCTAGTGCTGTCTCTCGAGCTTCCAGTACACGTTGCTGAATCTTCCCCGATTCATCATAATTTCGTTGGTCCTCTAGAACCCCAGCTAGGTTTTTGACACTTGTAAGGGTGTTTGGGTGGTCTGGCCCAAGAACCTTCTCTTTCCCCTCCAGTGCACGCCGTAACATCATCTCTGCTTCGCCGTACCTCCCTAGGTCTTGTAGCACTAAAGCCAGGTTATTGGCACTTCCTAGGGTGTCGGGGTGGTTTGGTCCAAGAACCTTCTCGCGCCCCTCCATTCCGCGCCGTAACATGGTCTCTGATTCGCCATGCCTCCCTAGGTCTCGTAGCACTAAAGCCAGGTTATTGACACCTCCTAGGGTGTCGGGGTGGTCTGGCCCAAGAACCTTCTTGCACCCCTCCACAGCACACCGTAACATGGTCTCTGATTCGCCATGCCTCCCTAAGTCTTGTATCACTAAAGCAAGGTTATTGACACTTGTAAGAGTATCTGGGTGGTCTGATCCAAGAACCTTCTTGCACCCTTCCACAGCACACCGTAACATGGTCTCTGAGTCGCCATGCCTCCCTAAGTCTTGTATCACTAAAGCAAGGTTATTGACACTTGTAAGAGTATCTGGGTGGTTTGATCAAGAACCTTTGCTCCCCCCTCAACAGCACGCCGTAACATGGTCTCTGATTCGCCGTACCTCCCTAGGTCTTGTAGCACTAGAGCCAAGTTACTGACACTGCCTAGGGTGTCGGGGTGGTCTGGTCCCAGAATCTTCTCTCTCCCCTCCAGTGCACGCCGTAAGATGGTCTCCGATTCGCCGTACCTCCCTAGAGCTTGTAGCACTAAAGCCAGGCTGTTGACACTTCCTAGGGTATCGGGGTGGTCTGGTCCAAGAACCTTTGCTCCCCGCTCTATAGCACGCCGTATCATCCTCTCTGATTTGTCGTAGCTTCCTAGTTCTCGCAGCACCCAAGCCAGATTCCTGACACTTGTGAGGGTGTCAGGGTGGTCTAGTCCAAGAACCTTCTCTCTGCCCTCCAGTGCAACCCGAAACATCCTCGCTGATTCGTCGTAGCGTCCTAGGTTTCCCAGCACGGTAGCAAGATCGTTGACACTTTCTAGAGTCTGTGGGTGGTGTGGTCCAAGAGCCTCCTCGATATCGCTGAGTTCTTTTCGAAGCATTTCCTCAGCTTCCATCAGCCATCCCTGGAATCCGCTCACTCTCGCCAATAGCAGAATCCTAGACCAATATTCGCCATCCTGGTCGTGTTTCGTATCCTGGTCTCGCAGCACAATACACCGGCGGGCCTGGATCTCTGCCTCACCGTAAAAACCAGTATGTAAAAGGTACCTGCCGATGCAAAAAATAAGGCCTTGAGCAATTGAATCAGTTGACTCTTTAGCTACCGCAAGTGCATGCGGAATGTATGTAGCAGCAATACCACCATATCGCCACTCCAGTGGATCCCGGGGGAACAATCGTGAAACCACTCGTAGTGCGGTCACCTTCCAGTGATCCAGCTCCTCCAGTGATCCAGCTCCTCCAGTGATAAGTACGCACGTATAGAAAGTTGGACTAAACAGTGAAGCTCATAAAACCGTTTGCCTTCGAGCTTGACATCCGTAACCAACGAGAACCCCAATAACTTTCCAATAGCCTCACGCAATTCAATTGAATCATCTATCCCTTCCAAGCCACATTGACTCGATAGACCCTCCGGTATGTTTTGACGATCCAAGAAGGCAATCAACCGGAGAAGACGCACCGCTGATGGCATCTGTCTTGTTATTCGCTCAAACGTGATGAAGTACGTGCTCAGTATACTTTCGGTCACATCGGTCTCTCGTCTGATGTCGGAGAACTCCCTCAAAAGTAGCTTTTTTCTTCCTGATCCGTCCATCTGGAAAATGGACCAGTATTCTGAAGGACATGTCGCGGTCTCGGTCATAAAAGCTGCTGCACCAACCACAGCCAGCGGTAGGCAATCCAGTGAGTCAAGGATCATGGGGACAATTTTTCGTTCTTCATCTTCCCAACTATCCCAGTTGCGAAAACGTTTTGAAAACAATTCCCACCCTTCTTCCCCCGCCATTTTCTTGACCTCGATAACAGTACACCCCTGCCGACTTGCAACCTTTAGAGATCGAGTCGTAATTATAACTGTCCCCTTGTTACCCTGAGGTACAAGCTTCGCGATAGGACTGTTGTTGCTAAGAAAGTCGTCCTCGTTGTTGGCATTGTCGATAACCAGGATCCAGTCGCCACTATTTGGACCCTCAAACCATGCCTTTATACTCAACAGGAACTGCTCTTCGTCTTTCTGGGCACTAGCCTGAGGAATGTGAATGCGTTGACCAATAGTCCGAAAGCCCTGGCTGAACTTCAACATCCCGCTTCTGTGTGTCCAGAAAACATGACAACCACTCTCCTCCGCATGCTGATAAATGTGTTCGAGGGCAATCTGAGTTTTTCTAAGCGAGGTTAGTACATCCTTCGTATGACGAGGTAATAAATACATACCCACAGCTTCCTAATCCCTGGAGAGCGACACGGTGATGACCATGACTTTTGCAATATCCCTTCACAGATTCAATGATACGGTTACGTCCAGTAAACGCGCTATTCCAACTGTAGGGAACTATCCAATACGGCCTAGATGCGTCTCTTGGTTCTACTAGTGCGTTAGACCTTTGCTTGCAATGACTGACAAAAGGTGATAATACTTCCGTCTCGACCTCTAAACGTAAATTGTTGATTTATCACTCCAAAATTGGCCCTATTACCGAGCGTAACCATGTCCCCGAAAACATTATGATCCCCCCTATTCCCACTGCACCTTCCTTGAATATGGGATTGGATTTCAGTAATTCTGACGAGATTGTTAGATAGGTGCTGATTGTGTTTAAAAACGAAAGGTTAGATCAATCTGGATACCCACCGATCCATCACAATTAATGTTATGGCTAGTTTGCCGTGAATATATTTTGGATGGTCAGGTGTGATGATAACCAGGCGTAGCTAGCTGGTTCAATGATGGTGACTTAACTTATCGCTATCGTAATCATTGAATGCTACGGGTTCGAAAGTCCTGAAATAAGTCAACGGCACGAGATATGATGGAATGAGGCCCAACCTTGGATATTGAGATCAATAAGTATCGTATTCCGGGACAGATGTAGATAGAATCACAGCTGGCAGTGCTCGAGAAGAATGGGGATCAAGGTATTGCTGTCATGTGTACGAGTAAATGGGTGCGGCAACGAAAGTTAGAATTTAGGAATCAGACATCAGCCGCCTTAGCCGTCCAGCTGAAAAAAGGCGCTTAGAATTATAAAAGTACGGTATTTCCACTCATTTTCTGTTCAATGCAAGTTCGGGCAATGTGATTTGCTGTGCTGCAGTCGGGATATGGGCAGCGGCTTGCATCAGTGTGGTGCCCCGCTTTACCATTGCATAAGTGACACAAGAGCAACAACCTCCTGACTGTAATGTACTGGAGCAGTCTCCTACCACTGGCCGTAACTACATTTTCCATCAACCTATTAACCGGAATTTCTGAAAACGCAAGATTTGAGCTTTCGAACAAGACTGGTATCCCTTGGAAGGATGAGACTGTCAAATTTGTTGCATGGCCTGTGCACCCTCACAGTTCTTAGTGACAAGGAATGATTCGCAAGAATTTCTGATCACAAAGTGGCTCCATCAAGTTTCTGAGAAAGATGTGCACGAACCATGAAACAAATTCGACAGTCTCATCCATCCCAGGGATAGTATCATACGGATGATGGAATGCTCATGTCCAACCCCGCCCTTGATAGAGACCTTTCCTCATTAGTCCCCTTTCTCTCAACAGGGCACTGCCATATCTTCCCGTTGAAAATACACACCGTCTTACCTTAGAGTTTATCCAATAACTACCCTACCTGATGGTGCATAGACAGTGAAAAGAAAGAAAAAATATTGGTGGATTATCCGACTTTCAGAGCAGTGCAAGGGGGCGTATTTGAAAGGATTTCCAATAGCAATTGAGCGATTTGTACTGCGCATTATGTTTGACGAGGCTGGCGCTAAAGATAATGAACATACCCATTGAACTCACCTCTCGTGGGGGCTGAATCTCATTGCTGAAGCCTCTTTGGTACTCCAACTTCACTCACCTTATATTTCGTAGCACACCTTGCCTGTCTCTACAGTCGCACTTCACGCTCCTGAATTTCTTTCATCGCGATCAATGGCTCATGCAAAGTTCGTATACATGTGAAACTATTCGCCCCCTAAAGCCTGACTCTCCATCACCGATCATGCATCATACTGTACTAGACAACTTCATTAGATTTTTTAGCCCTCCGTCCATGGTAGCGAGCTGCGACCGCACTCTTTCTAGTCTGGTCATTATTGTGGTGTGAACTATCCAAGTTCGGAATGGGGTAATCTGTCCCTCCTGGCAGCATTGCGTAAATCGTGAGACTTTTATTAACTCTAAATACAACATTATGAGAAAGCATCGATAGCCTAATATGAATTCGCTTCACGACCCGAACATGGACCGAAACCTTAAATCCACTACAACCAAGATTTCCGGTGGGCTCCAATCTGGCATACATCTACGTCACTTCTTACCGCCTTGACCTTTCTAGCGCATTCCCCTAACCTTTTATCCTTATCTAATATCTCCCCGGTATCTACCCCATCTATAATATTTCTGTTGTGACTCGTCTGTTAGTGTACTGTACTCGGGTATGGACGTTAGTGATGGGACGGACAGGGGTTTGAACTCTAGGCGTTCATTACCATCGGAGGTGAAAGATGATTTAATTTGGCAGGCATAATGCCACGAATGGTATTGTAAGAATCTTTGACATCTCGAACCCCTGTCCGTCTCATCTCTCACGTCCATACCGGAGTACCGTGCAAAAACCCTGCCGTCATAGGCAATCGCTTGATATATCCTGACTGCATTTTATCATCTATTGAAATTAATTTCCACCCCGTCTTTTTTCTGCGGCCGGTCGCGATTGGTCTTGATGCGCCGAGATCCACATTATACTATTTCCATGTCACAAGCGCCCCAACATGTGTTGTCACTTAGCCCATAAGCGAAGTTTGGTTATCCAAGAAGCTTCCTCTACAGGCCAGCCATACAACATGCAGTCTCGACTGTGCGATATTGCACCCATCGCAAGATTCCTGACTAATAAATCCCTGATCACTCTGAGAAAGTTGCCCGTAGTGGAAAAAAAAAAAGGTTCAGGAGGGTGCAATCTCGTGGAGTGAAAGGACTTTAAGCGTCATCTAATTTCTCTCGGCTTAAAGCAGTAACTCTACTTCTAGATGGCAACTTTCCCTGAGGTTGCATCTTATATGCGGGTATTGAAATTTTCATCTGATCAGAGACTTTTAAAATAATTGAGACACTGGTATACAAAAAAAAAAGAAAGAAAAAAAAAACTAAACCAAACATCAGCCTTCTCGAACTCCCCTCAGTCCTGGTGCAAATGACTGGCAATCACTCACTTACTTTGGGAGACTTACATGTATCAGAAACTGGATAAAATACGCTAGGACACAGGACATAATACATAGACAGGATTTTGATTGTTTTGATTGTTCAGAGAATTTGGTATTTCTGGGAAATTGTTCTTGGCAATGTTTGGACATGTCAAGGAACGTTGCAGATTGTTGTGGAAAGTTGCGGGAAGTTTGCATGAGTTTTAGGTATTTTTTCTTTTTTTATGTTGTATCGTTCATTAGTTAGTCGGGAATTATGTCCCTAAGTATGTAGATTCCCGACATTCGTTTTTGTGGAGTCTGCCCTTCGATAAACTTCTTTGTCCTCTTTAAAGATACTTTCATATCAGTATCCATTGAACAAAAGATTTTAAGTCCCCCCTTACCCCCAAGAGCCAAAACACCTACGTCCCATACGTTTATCCACTATATCCCTTATGAACAAGTGGTATCCCCTCCACCCTCTACTTATGTTGCTGGCACAATCAGCCTTGAATGCAATTTCAATCAATAGTTATGCAAGGTTGACTTACAGTATTCGCATCCAAAGCTTGCCTTATTGCATACCATGCTAGGGATTATCAGCATACCACGTGAGATCCTGTATAGTGAAGATGATATTGCCTTTGCCTGGGCCTGACAGGCAAAGGAAGATTTTAGCGAAGTCGAGCATCCAGGGAGCTCCTGTAACAGGTCCGCTAGCAACAGGTCCGGTAGCAACAGGTCTGATGATGTCTACTTCGCGGGTTTTTTTCTGGTCTTGTTATGAATGGATGAGGGTTGGTTCGAGCAAAATGTGGACTAGGCAGGGTGACAATTTCCCATTGTTCGAAATGTATTTTTCTGTCCGCTTCGGAGACCAAAAGGAGCAGCACGACTTTTCACCTCTCCTTGAGAGTTCTCTAACCAACTGCAGGAATCCACCCTCAAGACTGTAATGGATTCTGAAGCCCCGTACTCGAAGACTAGGGTTGACCAATCGGTTTTGAGAGGTTGAGATGACAGAGCCTTTAATACGTTATGTTCGGTAGCACAGGTTTATGAGTATTATGTGATAACAATCTACCAGCATCATGGTATAGTGACCGAACTTATTTTGGGAGACAACCAGAGGAACCAACAGGTAAGAACGTATCTGACCAATGTCTAGGGATCAATAATCTGAGAACTAGGCCCCGAGTATCTAAAGAACACGGTCTCCTGCAACTATGCAGCAACTTCTTTAGGCTTAAACCATTTCATTTGCTTGAAATCAACATTTGTTTGATAGGACAATCAGTCAGCACTTTCAGTTATTATTATTGCATCTCTCCGAGATAGGTCGGCAACTTCTGGGGAGGGGGTTAAGTTTGCCATATCAGTCACAGCATTCCGTATTTCCGGTGAGGCGGGACCGGCGCTAGATGATGAAGGACATTTATTCTGTGTACCGATTGGCCCCGGAATAGGATCAGAGATGTAATGAGCGGTTCCTGGAGGTATTGAATATCGCGACGGTCATGGGGCAGATCTTATTATTGGTCAACGGTCATGGGCGAGCCGGTGAGAAACGGATTGGTTGGAGGATGATGAGAGGTCGAGTAGTCTCCTATAACAGCGACATGGGTGAGTTGTTGACATGATAGTACTTCATGTCAGAAGTGACGGGAAAAGGAGTTTATGATATAACGGATATAATATCTACACGAGATCAGATAATGAAGTTAGTAAAAGGTGTGATGCTCTCGAGATAAGGGACTTACCAGCATCCGGTATTAAGGGATTTAAGAATATAAGGTTAGGGTTGATATTGGGAAGATCAACGGGCATGCAAAGAAGTTGCTAGGAACATTGGTATATAAACCGCTATTGCCCGTAACTTTGCAATAAATAAGCTCAGCGGAAAGCTCATAATTCACAGCGGATGTATGACAGGGGATATCGGGATGCCCTGGAGGTACCAAATTGTTGTCGGTGATATCGGCCATTACTTATTTCGTCTGAAGAAATAAAGAAATGTAATGTGGTTGGGAATATTAAATAAATGTAATCTGTTTGTAGTAACTTAGAAAATAAGGAGAGGAAATTCTCTAAAGGTACGTCAGGTCTGATGTTAAGGGAGGATGGGATTGTTTGCTCACCTGTCTGAACGGAACACCTGGGATGCCTGATGACGTGTGGTGCCATACTTCTAATACCGCGTTACCGTATAATTTGGCAAAAGTCGGATTGGAGATAAAAGGGACTAAAGAGAAACTAAGCCAACGGAGCCAACAGGAGGGAACAAAGACCGCCGGCTTTCCGCTGTATACTGTAAACATATAGAGAGCAGCGACCGCACAGCTTCAAGAAAATATACACTAGCGCCAATCCGACTTTCACTATATTATATGTTATTTGGAGAGAATGGAAATGAAATGGAACTAGGGAAGGCAAGCGAAGTGTGGCTTAATAGACGGGTGAGAGTAAACCTTTGCTGGTAACCTTTACCCTCGAAAAACGGAAAAATCTGATAAAAACAATGTTTTGTGGCAAATTATCACCAAACTCTAACTTTATGAAGCAATATTCTCGTAAACCCAGCTCGCCTATCGAGCCACACTTCGTTTGCCTGCCCTAGCTCCATTTCCATTCTCTCCAAATAGTGCGGTATGAGTACTCGCATACCGCCGACGTCCTGGGTCACGGCAATTCCAATCTTCTACTCGCACTATTGCTGGCTTGCCCCCATACCTCCTTCAGAAACCACACCAGTCCATTTTTAACACACATTCGGATCACCTATCCCTTCTCACGTTTTAAAGCCCTTGAACCAACAGCGTTGCTAACATTTAGGGTGCATAGTATAAGTGGCAAAACAGTCTAAAAGCCCCATAATAGCATGATCCCTTCATCCGTCCCGGTTTTCTCATGCTTTTAGTGATTTTAGTAAGGGGTAGAAGTGATGCTCTATACCTATTTTGACAAGATAATTGCAACCATTTTAAGCGCAAGGTGCGTCTCATGACTAACGGTCAGAAACCAGTAGTTGTTGTTTTATGCATCCATCAGAACAGTACCTATTGACTCTTCATCATACATAATCTGTTCCAGTTCGATAAGATTCTCATACTGCAAGTACTCCCACAGAAAATAGACAACAAAAATAGACAACAAAAATAATCTTCAACCAAGCAGACTGAAAAGGCAGGGGTAACTCTGGTGACTGGAGAATCTTGCAATGCTGGAACAGACTGTGGATTTTATTCTTAATATGTATAATACATATTAAAACAGAATTCACAGCGAAGCGGAACTTTGCAGTAACTACATTCAAAACTAGTTCTCCGAACCTTTCCCCTTTGGCCACTTGATCCTTTATTAAATAATGCTGTACAAGTAGGTGATTTTGATAGATATCAATAAAAAAAAGACAATAAGGGGTGCATTTGGTTGCAGGCCGAAGGCAATGAAGTATAGGAGTAAAGCGAGTAGGAGGGAGAGTGTAATTTTTCACTACATAACCATTGTATCTAGCTTGTGGTATATTCCCTTCAGGTTGACTACCAAGACAATGCCTACCATGGATAGGAGGTTTGATTTCTGTTCATAGCTGATGTGCAAAAGATGTATTAATTATCTGAAACCCAGATAAGATGAGGTTCCATGCAAGTCTTGTCCAGTAGTAACTGTGGTGTAGTAAATAGGTTGCATAATGTAGAGGATAAGGAATTGATTAGCAAGCAATAATGTAGGAGTTGATAATTACAGTATCTAAAAGCAAAAAAAAAAACAAAATAGGAAACAAGTTTCTGGAAACCTAAAGTTAAGTACTGTAGTAACTTCTTCACTGGTGTGCAATATCAACAACACTTATAAAATCATTATAATTAACTGAGAAATAAGGAAGAAGGAGACACTGAACTAGTTCTTGTCTCTAACCTTGCTTAATAGGTTCTCAGTTGGCATCACTGATATGTGACCAATACTATTTATAGTATTCAAAGTTTTCTAGTTCAGGAGTAACTTCATGAGCAGTCGTAAGGAAATAGATTAAGTTTTTCTCTTGTAATAGCAAGGCTAAAACATAACCAGAAATGACTCCTGATACTGAATTCCATAGTAATGGAGTATTTATCTTACTCTTCAAGATGTTAGGATAATGAGCAGAATTTATTCATATAGTACTACAGGCACTAATATTTCTTTCGCAGAAAGGGGTGAAGAGAGGAATATTATTAAAGTAATAGTCATAGTATAGGGTAAAGAAGTAGTATTATACTGAAAGGGGTGTAGCTAGCTAAAAGACAGCTTCTGAGGTCCCTTTTGAGGCTTTAATTGTTCTCTTGGATGACTATTTGTAACAGGTGGTAACCTGTATGAACTAATACAATAGGGATCTGCAGTAGGTCAGGTATTGTTTGATTCCTAAGGGAGACTAGAGAGGTAAAGACAAGAAGGTCTTAGAAGAAGCAAAGGGGAAAGGGAGCAAGAGAATCGCCATTCAACCAAGTGTATTTCTTATCTAGGTTCTGTCTGAAGTCTGGTATTTCCTGCTAGTCAGGAAGCCTATCTTAAATACATGATTTTCTCCACCCAAGGTAGAGGTTCTTGCAAACCTGCAATCACTATCATTAACAGTAATTGTACACTACTGGAATCTTGTGATCCTACCAGAATCCTGAAAGCCCAAGGCAATCCTTCACCCAAGCCTTATCTCTACCACCATTATACATAACCGTGACTATTCCTTCCATTGGAATCCCTAGGGCAAAACCTTGCCAGTACAAGAACATAACTAATACAAAACATAACAAGTTACCAGAATCCTAATGATACCAGTAGTGAAACAATCAATCAACTAACATAAGCAAGAACAAACAAAGTAACATAACAAAGGAAAACATAAGTATAACCTGTATACAGTTACCAGAACATGTACACATGTTACACTATTTGACTTCCTATAGTACAAGTATTATTTTTCTCACACCTGGTAGTATTTTTCTCTTTTCAACTGATACTTCTAATCTTTACTCTTATTTTTACTTCAACCCATACTTTCCCTTTTAGCTTTGTTCCTCCCCAAAGGAGTGAACCTTCTTGATCTTTTATATTTTAACATAATCAGGCCTTGAAGTTTATATTATACTGTAGGTTATACTTGTTGCCTTAGTTCAAAATTCATAGTATTAACCCTGATTCTAATATATATCATTTGAGTTATTACTAATTTGGTTATCTGTGCCTTTCAATTTTACAAGAAAGAGCACAAGAATGGAGATTGAAGGCCAGAGATACTCAAGGTATTATCATATAAAAGAGATAGTAGATTTTGATACTGACAATACAGAAGTACCAAGAAAGGCTCATAAGAGTTATTTGATAAGCTATATACTTTTTTACATCTGAGGAATTCCAGAATCCAAAATTTTAAGAAAATATTAACAAATAATTGAGAGATCTTGAAATTAATATTTCATAGATTTTTGATAGATAGTTGAAAGAGAGAGATAAGTGATTTGAAGACAAAATAATGCTCAAAGGTGTACTACTCTGTATATACTAAGAAACAATATACCTGTGACCCTTGATCTTACTCAAATATCAGACAGTACAGCTTAGATAGTATATAATCTTCATACTATGAGTACTATATGTATAGATTATCAAGTAAAGTACTGGGTAGCTGAACAGTGTGCAAAAGGTCAAATAAATGAACCAGGTTTAGAAACTTACTGCACATATGGAGATGTTATTATTGAAACTCTAACTCTATTATCAGAACCTTTGAATTCCTTAATGAGTGGTGAAACTATTCAGTTATATTGATTTCTTGAACACTCATGACAATGAAACAGTCAATTTGCATTCACATTAATGTAGTACAATCAAGGTAAGTGAGCAGCTGCTCAAACTGATGGACTTCAGTTTTTTTCAGATCTATAGAAACATTTACTATCTTCAAGAACCTCTGGTAGCAACAATAAGAGTCAATCTCTGCTACTCTCAAATCTCCCTCTATGATCCTATATGTGTAGTACAAACCTAGTCCACTTGTATATTTGAGCTTGATAAGGAGATTATTTGTGGGATAACAGAAATGCTCGATGAATATTCTCCCTTGATGGTTCTCTACATAATAGCTTATGAGAAAATAGTAGCATAGTTAACTGGTGACAAGGATGATCAGATAATACTAAACCGATATCTTGAATTGATTATAGAAACTAGAGTTAATAGAATAGAAAACCTTATTACAGGTGATGAAGTAGCATTAATTTTATCAGAGGAGTATGGAGAACTTAATTTTCATGATATTGTACTTGCATAGTAACCTGACCTAAATCTTATTCCCCAACCTACTGAATTCTCAATGGTGAATCCTAATCACCCTTCATTTCTTGCTCTCTACTATGTGTTATTCTTCTCTCAAGGAGAAGAAGGCTGCAAAATAAGCATGGAATATGTCAAAATAAAAGATACAACAATGAGTATTCTATCAATTCTGTCTCCATCCCAGAGATACAGAACCTCCTCCTATTTTTCAGGGAAGAAGATTATTTCAACAGTTTGTGGTAGATTCATGGGCTGTCTATGACCAAAATAAACTCACCTAGCTTTAGAGCTATCAAGCTAACATTCATGCTGATCTTTATAATGGATTACCAGATGTGATAAGGTAAGAAGATATTAGCTTACAATAAGTTAGAAAATGAGTGGTATTACCCTTTAGCTTTATTAGGGGAGCTCATTTTATACAATAATTTTATTAAGATTGCATGGCTTTAGTCAGATATTTTGGTCATCTATCTCTGAGTCTCTTTATCACCTTCACAGTAAATCCTAAATAGAATGAGATTTAACCGAAGCTGTTACTCTATCAAATGGCAGCAGATAGACCTGACTTTATTGCCAGAGTCTTTTATCTCAAGATGAAAGATCTGTTAGACCAAATTTAGAACAAACAAGCATTTGGCAAATAGCAGAAATGGGTCTGCACAATCAAATACTAAAAAAGAGGATTACCTCACCTCTATTTACTTATTACTTTGCCTTCTGTGATGACCAACCAGAGGGTGTCTTACAGTAAACTATTCTTACACCCATACCGGAGACTTTGAGGTCAATGGGTAAGCATAGTTTGGTTCACTATAGTGGATAACCATACATACTATAAGATTATAGTATAAAAGGCGGGCTCAGGAAAGGCTTGTGTAACAAGGCCTGAGTTACCCTGACATGGCACCCAAGTTACCCTACCTAGCATATAGAGGTACTTACTTGGGGCAGGGGGCAATCCTTTAAGGATTGGGCACTCTGGTAAAATCTAAAGGCAACAAATCTGGTAGCATTTGGGGGGCTATAGGAGGGGCTACAGGGATCCGAATGCCCCAGGATTTTACAGAGGTATTCCTAACACCCCCCTGCAGTCCCAGTATAAGGACCGCACGTCATAGGCTTACGGTTGTTGAGTTGCTCCATTCCTTACAAAAGGAACTGAGTAGAGGCGCTCTTGTAACACTGTATAGGTTGTCACTGTCCATCCGACCGGATGCTCTCCATAGGATATATGAGAGGGCTTAGGGGGTGCTCCAGATGAAGGGCTATATTCTGGTACCAGATGTGTGTAAATCGGACAAGAACTGAAGGAGTTACTCAGGTAATACTGGAAGGGTAGTCCAGAGCCTCCTGGGTAGTCCTGGGGTGGCCCAGAAGATGTTGAAGCATCTCCAGGCAGGTAAATCGCATATAGATACAACACGTGCCCAATTGCTGTAAGACTATTAGGGTTGTTTGAGAATTCTAAGTGCATTATTCTTATCACGGTAGGGGTATGTTCGGGGAGTTGACTGTGGGTAGCGCCCACCAGGCCAATCACCAAGGTACCTCACTGGGAGAGCCGAGTAGACTTTCCTATCAGGCAAAGACTTGATTAGAATGAAGTAGAAGGTTCAGCTCGATTGTAAGAGCTTTGTCTACTAAAGGCTTGCATAGATGAAATGCATATGGGTATGAGAGTTCACAAATGGTATATCTCCTCAGTTGCATGATAGTTCACAACTAGCATATCAACGATATGAAGAGTTTTTCTCCTGCAGTCACATTAGAGATGAAGCGCTGAAACACTTGATGTCAGAAGGAGATTTAGCCAGAGTAGACCAACATCTACCAAGGAATAATGTCCTAGATGGTGTGTGTTGGCCAGCATAGAGGAGACGGGTGTGCTCATGATTAAGTTAGAGTAGTGATGGGTGGAAACTGGCAGTATATGATATTCTACTTAAACTATATGCAAGTCTTACTCTACTCTGGCAATCAACTACCTCTCAAGAAACTTACTGAGTGAAGCTGCATCTTAACGATATTAAGTTTTACTGTTTTGATTCTTCTTTACTCTACTGTTCATTATCTCTTTTAATCTTTGAGTCACTTCAGTGCAGTCATGAACTTCAGATCCATCTTTCCTTAGGGCACCCCCATTATAGTATATCATTAAGCAACTTCCTTGCTTAACCCTCTTGAACCTGTTGTTACAAAACCTTCCTTCATTGACATATTCAAGTACGAGTCACTTGTCTGGTACAAGAAGCATCAGGTGGAAAGAATTATGTCTTCCAAAGTTGGTTTTACTGACCCTGCGGTACAGGAACATGCTGCCCAGACCCTACGAGTCAGTATCTTCGTGGATCTATGCGGTTTACAGTGGGAAACTGTGCCACTATTGCTTGAAGCTGCTCCTATCGAAGTTCCTCAAGCATGTCAAGAATTGGTTGTTGCGGACCCAAGGGCCCTCATGCAATCCTTTTCTCATGATGCTGAGTTTACCGAGATGATGAGTGTCAACAATCAGGGTATCAGCTTTGCAGACTTCAAATGCGAGTATGTTGAACCAGATATCCTTCGCGAAATTGGTCATCAATGTCACGCGACTCAGGAACAGTTACATTTCTGCAATGAGCAAAGACAAGCTGCATTTTGTCAGCATATAGTGAAGATAGCATGGAGTTGGATGTTGGATCAACAGGTTGCATGTCGTGTGCACATCCAAAATGCCAACTCACTAAACACCAGGATCGGAGCTCTAAAGAAGGCAATCCAAGGCAGATATGCAATAGACTCCAATAATGACGCAATTATGAGAGATGCTCCTCCACTTCCATTAGTGCTTACTGAAGAACGTGCACCTAACTTTGCTCTAAAGCTTCATGAAATGGTGCTGAAGGCAGAAGAAAGACAATTTCTCACCCCTTTAGGAATACGAGAAATCAGTAATGATTGTGAAGAGCAGTTCTCTCAGAAAGCCTCACAGGCTCTATCCCACCCACCCTGAACAGTACGGAGGAGTAGAGACAATAGTTCCTCTGGGGTGGTAGGTCCTATGACTAGACCTATGCCAAGGGTGGAAAAAAGGATAAGGCGGACACCACCGGCCAGAGAAAATTCAACGACTCTTTCAGGAGCCAGGAATACCCTGACTGTTGCAGTCCGACCACCCACAGTGGAGAGACCTTTTAATAGTGCAACAACAGTTCCTATGGGACAGGCACCACAGATGCCGGCAGGCAATACTCCTGCAGTTAGTCCGCCAGCCCCAGGACCTAAGCCTTCTGGCAGTGGTTTTGGTCAATGTCTAGGGGTCCCCGGGGCTTGGGCACAGTTATTTGCTAGTAATTGTTCCCCTGCTTGTTGGGTCGAGGGAGGGTCACCTTTTGAAAGATGCTATCACCATGTAGACAGGTGTATTAAACTTCCTTCACAGGCAGTTAGGCACCCACCAGGACAAAATACGTCAAGACAAAGGAGACCTCAAGTTGAAAAAACCCCATGTGATTACTGTGGTTCACTTCACCACCAAGGACTCCCACTTGCACTAGAGACTTGTTTGAAATACTAACAATCCCAGTTCAAACCTGGGCAAGCAATGGGAACTCCGAGTCAATCTGATAGTACTCACTTACCACCTCCAACACCACACCCAGTCCCACCATCTAAGAGTTGTTCCCGTTTTAGTGGACCGGGTAGTTCAGAGGAATCTTTTGATAGATATGATGTTCTGGGTTGAGGCAGAGGTAACATACCTCCTACAGCTGGAAATGCTGGGGCTGGAGGAGATCCAGATGATTCCGATTCCTCTAGAAGCTCAGACGATGATGCTGACTCCCTCCCGGATCTTGAGCAATTCCTTGGGTGATGTAAGTCAAACTAGAATGCCTCAAAGAAGAGACGCTATGACCACAGAACTCATAAGCTGGCCAAATTCTTACGGTCATGTAAGAAGGAAAGCAAGACAGCTTCTAAGGTAAAGCCTAAGAAACCTTAGAAATTGGGGGACATTAAGGCTTTTACCGGGGATGTTAACAACACTCTGAGGTTCCTTAGTGATGTGGAAATCAAGTTTGATTATTTCCGTGAGTCTGTCACTGAAGACATGAATAAGATTAGCTTGGTTCTCCCTCTCTTGGAAGGTTCTGCCAAAAGCTGGTATATGGGTCTCCACCGTTACATTAATGAGGAGGCTGCCCAATGAAGCGAAATGCCATTTAACCCAGACAATGAGGTATACACCTGGGAAGAATTCTGCCATCGTCTGGAAACCAGTTTTGAAGGACATGCCGATCAGGATCGCTCTTTAGCCAAGTGGACCTCTTTGGAGATGAAACCTGGACAAGTAGATAAGTACTTGGACAAGGTCATTGATCTAATGACTAAACTAGGGTATACAGATGGACAAGCAGTGAAAGACAAAGTGCGTATTAGTATTACGTCAGAACTGCAGACAGTCTAGGCTCAGAAGAACCCCCATCCCAAGGATGTTAATGAGTACCTCGATCTCCTAAAGAAAACTGGCCATGACTTGGAGGACAATACATGTTTTAGCCAGACAGTGGTTAAAGATAAAGGATCCAGTCATAATAAGAGTGAGGACAAGCATCCCTCAAAGAAGCAACAGAAGAAGGGAATGGGTTTGGATAAGCAGAATCCCAAACCTGTTAACTCTTCGGGCAGCCATCAGTCAAAGCTGGAAAATTCAGAGTATTCAATTGCTCACAAGAATATTCCTAGCACACTTCTTGACAAGTGCTGAAGGTTAGGCCAATGCACCAAATGTGGACAACCTGGTTACTTCTGGTGGAAGTGTACCTTGGTTACTCCTGTTTTGAGCTCTTCCAAGCCAGCCAAGGCATGCAAGCTATCTGTGGAAGAGGCGGGCCATACATCTGGTCCCTCTAACAAAGCTAAGCACATTGAGGCCCCTCCTCCCATTACTAGAAAAATTCTTGAAATCTGCGAATCAACTCCTCAGATAATGGAGGTTGATACAGATGATTCAGACTAGGTAAGTAACTCTCTGAAGTGAAATTACTTAGCAACTAACAATTCCCTAGGCCAACGATGGCATACTAGGGTGATAAACTTGATGGACTGGAGATGGACAAGGTAAGTCCACCCTCTGAAGACCATATATAGAAAGCTAAATTTGACTAGGCTCAGTGGAGTCAAGGATGGGAAATGTTTTCTTATGGGTTTTCGGTATTAGGGGTTTTCTCTCTGTTATGCGTCTATTGAGTTTTCCTTATTATATTCTGTCTGGTTTTTCTTGGTTTGTTTGGATCCAGTCTAGTTATGTTTACACCAGGCGGGACTTGATTATATACAATGAAAGATATTTCCAAGTTTACTGGAGGAGGGTTTAGTACCCGAAATCATGCTGGTGTGATAGGAAACAGCACTACTTATTTTGACTCATGATTTAAAACTTAACTGTTTGCAAAACACTTTAAACTTAAATGCGATTAACCTATTTTAACCTCTCTTATATTGAAGGACGAGAGACCACATACCCTTACTTACCTACTAACATTATTGATACTAGAAATGTTTGGCGAAGAAAGAACCAGAAAGCGGCAGAGACTCTGAGGTCCCCTGCGACATACAAAGTCTATCCGAGTAAAGGTCAGACCTGCATGGCAACTGAATGCAAAAAGGAGTAGAGCGGAAGTAGTACTATTCCTGGATAGTAGTGCTACGGGAGCTGTGCTCAGTAGCAAATGGGTAAAGGACACTCAAATACCCTGTGTCCAAAGGAAGGCTCCTTCCCCCATATTACATGCAAGTGGGAACAATATTCCAGGATTAGGTCTCCATTATACCAAGGCAGTAAAGATGAAGATAGGAGACCACTCAAATAAAATGAGCTTTGAGATTGCAGAAATGCCAGAGGGCAAAATTGATGGGTATCTTCCAATGTCCTGGCTCTCTGAGCATAACCTGGACATTGATTGGGAAAAGGGTATACTGGCCTGGTGGTCAGCATACTGTAAGGCAAATTGTTTAGCTAGATGTGGTTACCGGTGATTAGAATTTATTTCCAAGGAAGAAATGATGGCTGAGGATCAAGGATCTGTCCATCTCCTTGGGATGGCTAAGTTCTTGATGAAGATAGGAATGATATCGCAATAAAACTCCTCCCAGAGTATAAGGACTTTAGTGATATCTTTAGCCAGGAAAGGATAGAGTCCTTACCGCAGCACTCTAAGTCCGATCACAAGATTGAACCATAGGCTGGAACGACTCCTCCTTTTGGTCCTATCTATCTCCTCTCCGAGAAGGAATTAAAGGCACTTCATGAGTACCTTGATGAGATGCAGGCAACTGGAAAGATTAGGAGATCTAGCTCACTGGCCGCTGCTCCTATATTATTTGTGCCAAAGCCAGATGGTACACTACGGTTATGTATTGACTATAGAGGACTGAACAAGATAGCTGTGAAGAACTGTTATCCCCTCCCGCCTATGAATGAGCTGAGGGATAGCCTTGGGAAAGCAACAGTATTTCCCAAGTTAGATCTGAAAAACGGTTATTACCTTTTGTAAATGGCAAAGGATGAAGAATGGAAGACTGCTTTTCATTGTCGGTATGGCTTGTATGAGTATACCGTGATGCCTTTTGGATTATGTAATGCACGATCTACTTTCTAGAGGATGCTAAATGAGGTATTTAGAGGTCTACTAGATGAAGGAGTCAACGCTTATATGGATGATATCCTGATCTACTCAGAGACTATAGAGGAGCATTTCACTCTGGTTAGGAGAGTAATGGAAAAGCTGCGAGAAGCAGCCTTATGCATTAGCATCAAGAGGTCAACCTTCCACCAGAGAGAAGTTGAATTTGTAGGGTATAAGATATCTGATCGTGGGATATCAATGACAATAGAAAAGGTAGAATCGATCAAGAACTAGTCGAGTCCAAAGAGTGTTGTTGAAGTACAAAGCTTCATGGGCTTTGCCAACTTCTACCAAAGGTTCATCAAGGGGTTTAGCAAGATAGTGAGGCCATTGACAGACCTGACAAAGAAGGACATTAAATGGGACTGGACACCAGCCTGCACTGAGGCTTTTGAACAATTGAAGGAGTTGTTTACATCCAGCCCTATTCTAGCACACTTTGAACCTAACCAGCCAACAAAGTTAGAAACCGATGCAAGTGACTTTACATTAGGTGCTGTTCTGTCCCAGCTCTGTGTGGATGAGAAATGGCACCCAGTGGCCTATCATCGTAGGAAATTTGTACCAGCAGAGGTGAATTATGATGTCGATGATAAGGAAATAACAATGATTGTGGGGGCATTCAAGGAATGGGATCATTTACAGAGGTCTGTCGCTGATCAAATTGTTATATACACTGATCACAAGAATCTTGAATACTTTAATAGTACCAAGATACTGAATAGATGGCAATACTGCTGGGCAGAATTCTTACAACCATTCAATTTTAAGGTTATCTACCGTGAAGGTAGGTTGAACGAGAAGGCGGATGCATTGTTGAGGCATAGGGACTACAGCCTTGAAGGGGGGGGTAATTCTCAACTGCACCCTGAAACAACATTTTTCCGACCAGGTCAATGGGTTGTAAAAGAGGAGCAGGACATCTTGCGACCACAGGTGTTGCAATCTTACCAAGGGTATCAGTTGCAATCTTCCTTTTTGGAAGTGCTTAAGAAAGCAACCAGTGCAGATGCCAAGTATATGAGCATGTTCAGGTCGGTCATAGCTGGGCAGAAAGATGTTGACCCTAGTTTTTCAGTAGAGAAGGACTTACTACTCTATACGAATAGGTGGTAAATACCCGAGGCAAAAGGGTTGACGCAAGCAATCATGGAAGCAGAACATGATTCCTGTATTGCAGGACACTTTGGGACATAGAAGACAGTTGGACGAATCAAGGCAAACTTCTACTGGCCAAAGATGGATGAAGACATCATGGAGTATGTGCGTACTTGCGATACATGTCAAAGGAGCAAGACAGTCCGGCATAAGAAATTTGGATTACTTGAACCAATTGAGGTACCAATAAGACCATGGAATGATATTTCCTTAGACTTCATTGTAGCATTACTGGAGTCTGAGGGTTATACAAAGATATGGGTCATTGTTGATCGATTCTCGAAAATGACTCACTTCATACCATTGACAACGGAGGTGTCTATAGAAAAGTTGGCATTAATATTCCTGAAGGAGATATGGCACCTACATGGACTCCCAGAATTGATAATCTCAGACTGAGATAGCCGATTCACCTCTAAGTTTTGGGCAAGCTTGATGAAGTTACTACGAATCAAGCTTAATATATCGATGGCTTTCCAACCAGAAACCGATGGGCAGACTGAATGGGTGAACCTGACTTTGGAATAATATCTTTGGAGCTATTACTCATATCAGCACGACTATTGGGTGTCTTTAATACTATTGGCAGAGTATGTGTACAATACTTCTACTTCAGAATCCACAAGGGCTTCTCCTTTTGAGATTAACTATGGGTTCAACCCTCATACAAACTGGTCAGTCATAGTCCCAGATAGCCAAGCAATTCATCCAAGCAGCGAGCTCTTGGTACAGAACTAGAAAGGTTCATGGCAAGAGGTCAGAGAAACCTTACAAGGGGCACAAGAAAGGCAACAGAAGTGGCATGACCGAAAGAGGCTACCATCTCCAGAATTCATTACAATGGAAGATGTGACTAATGGAGTTGCGAGAAGGGCTGACAAGGTAATGTTGAACTGAAAAAACATCCAGACAAAGAGGCCGATGGAGAAGTTAGACCACTGAATGTTTGGCCCATTTGTGGTTAAATGAAAAGTAGGGTCCCAGGCCTATGAGCTCAAACTTCCAGCTCATTTGTCAATCCATCCCATATTCAATGTCAGTCTACTGGAACCATACCACAATGATCCCATAGGTAGGCCTCAGAAGGAAGTCCCATTACCAGAAATAGTATACAATGAGTCAAGCTATGTGGTTGAAGCTATCCTGGATAGTTGTTGGTATGGTGGCATAAAGATGAGTTCCTGCCACCACTTCGTTCAATACTTAGTAGCATGGAAAGGTTATGGATCAGAGGAGAATTCATGGGAACCATTCGACATGCTGGAAGCAATGGCCATAGAGGCTCTGAATGATTTTCACTGGAGGTATCCATCCGAGCCAAGGGATCACCGCATTGTGGATGTACCGAAGTCGGGAAATAAAAGATGTCGCTAACGGTCCGGGACAAACCTTAGAGAAGAGGGGAGTCATGTAACAACCAACCAGACGGTGTCTTACAGTAAACTATTCTTACACCCATACCAGAAACTTTGAGGTCAATGGGGAAGGATAGTTTGGTTCAGTATAGTGGATAACAATACATACTATAAGATTGTAGTATAAAAGGCATGCTCAGGAAAGGCTCGTGTAATGAGGCCTGAGTTACCCTGCCATAAGGTCTGAGTTACCGTGACATGGCACCCAAGTTACCCTACCTAGCGTATAGAGGTACTTACTTGGGGCAGGGGGCGATCCTATAAGGATTGGGCACTCTGGTAAAATCTAAAGGCAACAAACCTAGTAGTCTTTGGGGGGCTATAGGAGGAGCTACAGGGCTCCGAATGCCCCAGGATTTTACAGAGGTATTCCTAACACCCCCCTGCGGCCCCAGTATAAGGACCGCACATCATAGGCTTACAGTTGTTGAGTTGCTCCATTCCTTACAAAAGGAACTGAGTGGAGGTGCTCTTGTAACACCATGTAGGTTGTCACCGTCCGTCCGACCGGATGCTGTCTCTAGGATATATGAGAGGGCGTAGAGTGTGCTCCAGAAGAAGGGCTAACCTCTGGTACCAAATATGTGTAAATCGGACAAGAACTGAAGGAGTTACTCAGGTAATACCGGAAGGGTAGTCCAGAGCCTCCTGGGTAGTCTCGGGGTGGCCCAGAAGATGTTGAAGCATCTCCAGGCAGGTAAATCGCATATATACACAACTCGTGCCCAATCACTGTAAGACTATTGGGGTTGTTTGAGAACTCTAAGAGCATGATTCTTATCCCAGTTGGGGTGCTTTCAGTGAGTTGACTGTGGGTAGCGCCCACCAGGCCAATCACCAAGGTACCCCATCGGGGGAGCCGAGTAGACTTTCCTATCAGGCAAAGACTTGACTAGAATGAAGTAGAAGGTTCAGCTCGATCATAAGAGCTTTGTCTACTAAAGGCTTGCATAGATGAAATGCATATGGGTATGAGAGTTCACAAATGGTATATCTCCTCAGTTGCATGATAGTTCGCCACTAGTATGTCAACGATATGAAGAGTTTTTCTCCTGTGGTCGCATTAGAGATGCAGCACTGAAACAATTGATGTCAGAAGGAGATTTAGCCAGAGCAGACCAACATCTACAAAGGAATAATATCCTAGGTGGTGTGTGTTGGCCAGCCTAGAGGAGATGGGTGTGCGCATGATTAAGTTAGAGTAGTGATGGGTCGGAACTGTCAGTATATGATATTCTACTTAAACTATATGCGAGTCTCACTCTACTCTGGCAATCAACTACCTCTTGACAAACTTACTGAGTGAAGCTGCCGCTTAACAATATTAAGTTTTACTGTTTTGATTCTTCTTTACTCTACTGTTGATTATCGCTTTTGATCTTTGAGTCACTTCACTGCGGTCGCAAACTTGGGATCCATCTTCCCTTAGGGCGCCTCCATTACACCTTCTGACAGATGTTAATTTCCTGATAGCAGAAAATAAAGATAACCTAATTTCAGCCAAGCTTCTCCAGGAGTTAGATGAGTAATCAAGAGAACTAGCAACTATGATCAAGATGAATATGGTACATACTTGTTGTGCAAGAGGAAATAATCATGCATCTTGTATGGAGGATTTTAACCTCAAGCTGATTCTTGTACAGTCATCCAATAAAAGTTATCCTTATCAGTTTCAAGTCAAAATAATCATTTAAGAAAATAGATACCCTTTACTTGCTAAAAAAAAAGTATAGATTGTCTCTAAAGTCACTAAGCCTTTAGTATATAGCAACACTCAAAACACTTAGAGAAACTCAATGGTCTACTATTTTGCATGAACATCACAATAAATAACCCAAAATATCAAATTCATAATAAATAAATAAACAAATAATAATCAAGTAAGACATCAACCTTGATAAATTCACAGTAGATTCAGATATCTCTGTTCAGTTGAATGTCATTGAGGTTCAGAGCAGTTGAGGTTTAGAAGAATTATAGTAGCTGCTGTATACTAGAGGTTTATTGAGGTTTAGGTACAATTCAGACTTTTTTTTGGCCAATATACAGGTGCAGGAATACAGGATAATGCTTGTCTCTTCCAGCTTCACATAACAGAATGGCAATGAGTATTTTGATTGATAATATCGGTATTGTTCCTTATAGTCCTTATTTGTCATTAAGATATGGTACTCACCTTAATATTGAGATCTGTAGCTCAATTTATGTAGTAAAATATATTTATAAATACATATACAAACAAGAGCATAAAGTTACTGTACACATAAACTCAGAGATTCTCCATTCAGACAATGAAATAGGCCACTATCTCTATCTCCATGGATGTTATATTGGTCTGACTGAAGTTATGTGGGGCATTTCAGAGTATAGTACTCATCAAGAATAGTCTCCTGTTCAGCATCTAGCAATACACCTACCTGGTGAGCAACCTATATATTTCTCAGATATGGATGACCGTGATGCTCTGAGGCAACAAATTGAAAACTCAATATCAATATTAACTACTTTCTTATCGTATAATGTACAAAATACAGATGGGAGAGATTTCTTATACCATGAGTTTCCAGAGTACTATGTATTTATCTACAAAATTGGTTAGAAAAGGTCACGGAGAGGACTATCTATTGGATGCATCAGCAAAAAAAAAAAGATCACATCTGCTGCAAGGGCACTGCATTCTTACGGTATGCCAATTAGATCCTATGCTTATTGTGTCAGGTGCATCCTGAGTTCTGTTGTAACCTTCAGTTGCATCTAGTACATCCTGAGTTTGGAAGTGACGCTACATTGGTATTGTATTCTGAGTTTAGATAATACACTTAGTTGTGCACAGTACATCCTGAGTTTGGATGTGATACCTGGTCACATCCTAAGCTTAGATAGAATACTTGGTTGCACCTAATGCATCTTAAGTTTGGATACAATAGCTGGTCACACACAGAGTTAGAATACAATAGTCAACTGCATCTTGTATAACTGCAGATTAGATGCAATGTCTGGTTGAGTATAAATACCTGAATCTTTACTAAGATACATCATAATATACCCTGAATGTAAGACTAAGTAGATAGAAGTTACATATTAGCCACTATTCTTGAACACTAAACCAGATCAGGAATGGAAAAAGAGGAACACATAAATAATCCAGCTTTCTATCTTAGTTGCAAAACTATCAAATTAGAGAAAATCACACTTGTATCCAGTGTAAATATGAGTGATAGTTGTAATAAAGTAGCCAACTGAGCACATTGTTATTATTTCCACATTAGTATATCCTGCTTCTTTCTCATTTAAAGTTACATCTATGAACTACATCTACTCATGATGATTTTCAGCAAGATTTGAAGCCAAAGTCCTCCAGAATGAAGAGATATTCTGTTATGGAAAGAAACTGTACTGGTAAAAGAATGCTAACTGTAAAGGCAGATACCAAGATCATGCAATGATTCCAATGTTACAACAATACACTGATATTGTTATATTGGAATGTGAACCTGATGTGACATTATTACATGATCCCGATATTGTGAAGTGATAATCTCCTCCATACCAGTGTTCTGACATACCTAGCCACATCCCCCAGATGCCAGTCACTATGAAGTTCCTAACTGTTATGAAAATGAATTATTTTATACAATTGTACTGATTTCAAAGAAGGTTATCTCCGTAGACTAACATCGGATCTCGAATCTCTCAATGGTTCCTGGATCCCCTAGATGCCAGCTTTCCAACACATCCTTCCATGCCCAGCTGGCAACATTCTCCATGAATCTCGAGCCTATTATGCAAATAAATTATTCTATACAATAGCGCTGACTTCAAAGGCAGGTATCGCCATAGTCTGATATTATATCTTGAATCTTTCAATTGATCCTAGATTCCCTCGATGGTAGCATTCCAATGCATCCTTCTACGTACAGCTGGCATCATTTCCTGTGAATCTCAAGCCTGTTATGAAAATAAATTATTCTATCCAATTGTGCTGAGTTCAAAGGCAGGTATCTCCACGGTCTGATATCAAATCTCAAATCACTGAATGTATCCTAGATCCCCTCAATGCCAGCCTTCCAATGCATCCTTCCATGCCTAGCTGGCATCATTCTCCATGAATCTCCAGCCTGTTATGCAAATAAATTATTCTATACAATTGTGCTGACTTAAAAGGTAGGTATCTCCACAGTCTGACATCGGATCTCGAATCTCTCAACAGATTCTGGATCCCCTTGATGCCAGCCTTCCAATGCAATGTTCCGCAACTAGCTGGCATCGTTCCCTGTGAATATTGAGCCTGCTATGTGAATCAATTATTCTATACAATTGTGCTGAACTAAAAGGTAGGTATCTCCATGGTCTGACATCAGATCTTGAATCCCTGAATGAATCCTGGATTCTCTCGATACTCGTTTTCCAACACATCCTTCCACACTCAGCTGGTATCATTCTCCATGAACCTTGAGGCTGTTATGCAAATGAATTATTCTATGCTATAATGCTCACTTCAATGGCATGTAGCTCCATGGTCTGAGGTCAGATCTGTATTTCTTCTTGTATACTAGCTGTAAATATTAAATAAGATAGATAATATTGATCTTGATTTTTCAAAAATATCTTATGACCTAGGTCCTATGTATGGGTCATACATCTAGTATTTGTAGTATCATGAACATCCTGTAATACACCTATCATATGGATAGAATAGTGCTGCATGAGAAGTTATTATGATGTAGTAGTTGAGCATCTGATATTATTAGGATGCAAATGCCATGCATCAGAGTTTGTCAGGATATAACTTCCCTGCATCAGATGGTGTCAGGGTGCATCTGGCACAGGAGTCCATGTCTAGTTGCCATCAGGAGATACCAGGTACATGACTCAATGTCCTAGCACCAACTCACTTAGACATTGACCCCTAGTTAACAGTTATAATTCTGCATATCCTGCACGTCAGATGCTCAGGGTGTACTAGGCACAAGAAATTATTTTTGCTGATATGAATATTTTCAGCCAGTCTTTTGTGGGAGAAACATATTACCCTTAATTGCTGTTGATAGTTGTCCATTGTTCTCAAAGTTTCCAAGATCTAAGAACTATAGACAACACTTTGCATTGAACATTTAAGGTAGCTTGTATTGCCAGTACCCTTAGGTTAGTAGAGGATGATGAGGAGTGGGTTGCCTTGTTTAGAGAAAGCTCTGGATTTATGACAGGTCATGCTCTCAGATATCTATTTGCTCTTATGTTGCAACATACTACAATTGATAATCCAGATGTAATTTGGGGGCAGTTTGGCTAATATTTCCACTATGATATTCCTAATCTGATTACAACAGAGAGAATTTTAGTACCTCTAAACTATGACTTAGATGAAGAGCAAATTATTCAAGATCATGGCCTATGTCTACTACAGGTATTACTTGAAGAGTATAATACTCACATTACAGATTATGGCTTGCCAGAACTACAGTTAGACTGAGTATGAAGTGTAAGGCATCTGACTCAGGAAAATCTCTTTGTTGCTAAAAAAATACACTATGATAATGAAGAGTAGTAATTATTAGCAACAGGAATGAAGAGGAACCTGAATATGGAGTAGTTGGATTATTTTAATAGTATTATTGATGCAGTTACATTATAGGAGGTGAATCTGTAAAGACAATATTTGGGATTACTTATATACTTTCAATATAGACTTGTTAGTACAGGCAAGATATACCTATCTAATTGTCTTTGGAGTTACTTCTACAGTTAAGGGAAGATTGTACTATGTATTGCTTCATCTGGAATTACAGCATAACTATTACTAAGAGGAAGAACAGCTCACTCACAATTCAAAATTCCTTTAAGTAATGATATTTATTGTGTATGCAATATATATAATAACTCAAATTTATCGAAGTTAATCTGAAAAACTGTGTTAATTATATGAGAGGAGATCACAATTCAATACAAAGCATGTTTCAAAAGTGTGAACTGCATATTAAATGATATTTGTGGAGCTTTAGAACCTTCATTATTTGTTAGAATCCTAACAATCCTTGGCAGTGACTTTGCTCAAATCCTGCCCATTATCTACAGGGAATCTTATGAGCTAACAGTAATTGCTTGTATACAAGTTGAATATACTTCATTCTGAAGGAGCTTGAAGGTTCTAAAGCTAGTTAGAAATATGCAATTTATTGCCAAGTACCAAATTTAGAGTTTCTTGAATTCTTGCAAGAATTGGTTGTCAATTGGTTGAACTACAGTAAAATATTGATACCTTAATATATTTGTCATGTTGGTTCCATAGATAAACTTTGTGAATTAGTCTACCCACCTTTTCTTCTTGCTAATGCCACTTCTGAGCATGATATCTTTTCTGCAAGAGCTATTTTAGCTCATAAGAATGAAACTATCAATCAGTTTAATGATATCCTATGTGCAAAGATACCTGACATTGAATCAGCTTTTCAAGTAATTAATAAAGTTGAAATTAGTAGAGATAGTAATCAAGCAGATCAAATGTTTGCTGTGGAGTACTTACAGAGTATTGATTTACAATCAATTCTACAATCATGTTTAAAGCTCAAAATTGGTACTCCAGTAATCTTGATTCAAGCTCTGAGCCCAAAACAAGGCATATATAATGTCACAAGAGTGCATATTATTGAAATTGCATAGAACTATATCAAAGTTATAATATTTGGTGGAAGGTAGGATGTAGAGATTAGACATCTTCTTCGAATCAAGTTTACTCTAAATAAGGAAGACCGGTACTTTATTCTGGAATGGAAGCAGTTTCCTGTTCACTTATATTTGGGTATGACAGTTAATAAGTCTTAGGGACAATCTTTAACCCACATTGGTGTCGACCTCAGATCTAATATATTTACTCATAGTCAACTCTATGTTGAATTATCACAGGTTAAATCATTATCTGAACTTACCTTACTTCTCCATAATGAACATCCTATAGCTACAGTTAATATTGTCTTCCTTGAGGTTCTGTTTTAATTTACCAAGTCTACAATATATAAACCTGTTAATTTAAATATATTTCTTTTGCTCTCATTCTCTTTATTGTTTTTAATCCTTAGTTGGAGTCTGTCTTCAATTATATTTCTAATGTACTAAATACTTCTTTTATTCTATTAGTGTATTATATACTTTGTAACCTGAGGGAATGGAATCTTGTTTTCATTTTGCTGTAACTTCTATATTAGGCTCAGAGGTGAAATAGCTGAGAGTTCAATCCTTTTACCATAGGACTCGAGGTTGTGTCATGGCACAGACAGATATGTACACCAGCAAAAAAAAATTCCAGCATCTGATGTATGGGCGTCACGTCCTGACGCACGCTGCATTTCTCGTGCACCGGGTGTGCCTGGTACGTCCTGAGTTCCATTGCAACCCCTTGTTGCACCCTATGCGTCATGATGTGTGTTGCAACACAACATTGTACCTGGTGCATCCTGTGTCACATAGCAACATTTTGCGGCGCCAGGACACTACCTGAGATTAGGTCGACATCCTCTCGACCCCAGGACATCTGCATCTCTGTCGCACCTTCTTCCCCATATCCTGACGTCTGGCTATGGCCGCTGCCTCACGGGAGTACCACTGGGTGTGGCCACACAGGGCTGGCCTTTGTCACGTTCCTTCTGTCTTTCATCTCAACGCCATAACTCCATCCTAACATCCACCACAGATGCCTTCCATCCCCCGATGTCCCCATCCCTGCCCTGAACCCTCCCAGCATCCTGACATGTCACCATTGTCGGTTCCTCACTGTGAGGCCACAGGGCGTTGCGGCAATTTGTCGTAATCTGTCTGGTTTCTTCACTACGTCCTAGCGACATTGGGACCCACATGTTAGGCATATGGAAAAAAAGGGCCAAAGTTACCCGGCCTTTACATAGGATTATTTCTACCATACCCCTGCAGCCCCCATGTAGGGACCGGGCATCATTACGGTATTACGGTCGAGTTGCGTCCCGACACTTTAGCCACAATAAATGGCACCTTCAGCATAACACCATATACGTCGTCGCCGTCCGTCCGACCGGATGCTGTCCGTAGGATATATGAGAGGGCACCTTTGGCGACTCATGGGAAGTGACTCGGAGGAACTTGGTTAAGTTTTGAGCAAGCTATTACCTTGTACATTAGCAGTTAAATATTATGGCTGATAAGTGATGGGACGATTTGGGAAGAAACCTTAGTGACCGAATATCGTGAGCCTATGGCACCGACGGGTAGCCATAAGAGCCGAGCCTTTTGCTTTGAAAGAAGTAGTGCCCCAAGAGGGCCTACTCGAGAATCTGTATGAGAGGTTTTCGCTGGATAAGTTATTGGCTCGATCCAGAGCAAAAAACCCTATATATCCGATGGGCCTTGTGATGCATCAATATGCGACACAATGGCCACGCTCATTCATTAAAGCTGATCACTTTATGTTTTGAGGCAGAACAATTGGTATAGTTGCCATTAGGGTGGCATACTCAAATTAAGTTCATATAGTGGAGAGATCAAAGGCTACCTACTGGAGGGGTGTTCACACCCCCCAGAAATAATAGGAGTTCGAAGAGATCAAAGCTAAGCAAGGCAAATATTCTCAGGGTCAAAGGTGTTCGCACTTAAGAAAGTCAAGAGGTTTTTGACGGAGGTACTTAGATAGTATGGGAGTTGGTTGTAGCCCGCGATAACCCAGACGCGGAATATAAATATCGAGGTACTCCCAGCTATTAGAAACATCAAGCAACGGAGAAGAGATCTTATTAATATATTTATTAACTTACTCTTGAAAAGACTTTATTACACATATTCTTTCTAAAAAAGCCTTTGGGAAATACGAGCCTACCTTAACGATCTTCGTTGTATCCTACTTTACCTTATTTCAAGAAACTTATGGCCTA
>ML120545.1:18859-117854 GCA_003788595.2 Choiromyces venosus 120613-1 | reverse complement strand
TGGAACACGAGGTGCTAAGATTTACGTGGTATAGTACGATGTAGAAAGAGTTGAGGGGGCCGTAGCATGGTTATTACCATGTGACCCTTTGGAATACGCAGGGGGGATGGTGGTTTGTGGGTGACCATATTCTGTTTCCGGACCCTCGTTCCTCGGCCATTGTTAACTATGATGTGAAATAGGATGTCACTTCAGGGTACAGCTACCCACCAGACGGAGTTACTTCGAGAGAGTCGGGTTCCCGTTCGTTGGTTCCGAGTCCGGTTCCTGGCTATCGCTTTACCTTCCGACCAAACTATTCCCTTACAGGGACTGAGCCCTCCTGGTCCGTCGGACACTCCTCCGTTTCCTCTCCCCACTCTTCCACAAGGCGCAATAAGTCGTCTTCGTTCCATACGTTATCGTCAGCACATCATGTACAGCACCTTGTCCGTTTATTGTGTAAGAATCCTTTGTAATAGCTTCACAAGGAGTTATATCTATAGCTCTGTGTGTTAAGGGCAGGTGTGACCGTGGAACGGTCGGGCGTTCACGATAGGGACCTGTTTACGCTACGTGAGCCGCGGAGTATAGTCGTTCAGTTGTAACCGCGTCCGCTCGACATACACCCGGAGCTAGCGTTGATAGCGGCGGAAGAACAACATAAACGGTTAGGTCGGAGGCAATACATGCCACTCCTCCAACCCCGTTCCTAGCACTTCGTCCGATGTCTGTTGTAATGATTCATGACACTCTAAGTCGGAGACTCCGAAGGTGCGTCGTATTCCGTGTTAGTATGACTCCTAACCGAGGACGTTTTAGGTACTGTGATGGTCTGTTGAGAATACGGTCAGTTCTAGTATCGTGAGTATCTGCACAGAGGAGAGGCTCCACAAACAGATGTAAACTAATCGCAATGCCAATTCTCGCAACCTGAGAAATCTTGCACCACAGTCCCAAAGGTATACCAGCCGTGAAGCCCTATATAGAGAGATGTACACTGGTTTGTAACTTTCTCCCTCTGCAGCCCCTGAGTGGTTGGTCAGAAATAAGGTTCACAGAGGTTATCCCAAGAGGCTGGTGCATGTAGAAATTGGAATGACTTGATGGAATGGTTTGGCGGTGGGAGGACGTAGCTGGAGTAGGGAGACCCGTAAAAGAGAATATGAAGGTACAAAGGAGAAGGTGTGAGGATCAGGGTACAAGTACTGGTATCGCGACCGTGACGCCATGGGACGTCATGCTGTCGTGACCATGACACCATGGGATGTCGTGTTGTCGCAACCGTGACGCCATGGGATGTCGTGCAGTCGTGATGCCACAAGGCATCAGTAAGGTAGAAATATGTTACCACTGCCTTTTCATATCGCGTCAACAGTTCAGTGAAGATGAGAAGTTTGTATAGTTTTCTCGTGTTGTATACAACGTGTCAAGTCTAATACACAGGGCTCCGGGGGGGTGGTAGGATCGCTGACTATCACTCGTTATTGAAGCAAAAGGTTTTCCTGCAAAATGGCGTTTTCAGAGTGTTCAACATTATGTTTGTAATAATCTAAGCATTCTCAACTACAATTGGACTCAAGACTCCGGCATGAAAAAATTACATGAAATGAGGGTGTTCTTAGGGTGTGTGGCTCAATAAAATCTAGCCACGAACAGTATTGTTTACTGACACTATTGGCACTATGGTATTCTCGTGTTTCCTAACTAGCACTAGAAGTGTCCGAAATTGTCTCCTGGCGTCGAGTCAACACAGCTTGAACACCCGAGACGCTGAATTCAGGCAATATAACCTACTCACGCATGGATGTTAGTGATGAGAAGGACAGGGGTTGTAGCCCGGCCGTTTCTGACCAACTTCAAACCCCAGTCCATCTCATCACTAACCTCAATACCCTGGTAGATAATGGACATACCATGAGCTGACTCTTGTCCAGTTAATGATAGACATTACGAGACGTGCCAAATCAAGAAAACACCAGACGCCAAAGTAAGGGGGGATGGAGCTATCACTATTATGACATACCAGGCACTCGAGATCAAAATGGCTAGCAATATGAGACGCCAAAGCAAGGGCATCCCATGGTATCTTTACTATCATATAGAGGCACTCAACATCACAAAAGATCCCGAATTAGTTAGCAAATTTTTAAATCTTTTTTTTAAAAACTACCTAACAAAAAGCTACTTAGCAAAAAAAGAAAAAAAGTTGCTACGAAAAAGAAATTGCTACAAAAGAATTATTGACGGGGACCCTGGCATCTTGTTACTCGCCGGGGTGCAGGGGGGGTCTCCAGGACTGGAGGAATTGGGTCCGGGGTAGGGGGGCGAGAGGCAGCCTGCGGGGGGTTCGGCACAAAGAGGGGGCTCGGCACACAGGGGGGGGTGTCGGGGTCTAGACAACTGGTGGAGGTAGGGAGGAGGCAGCAGGGGGAGAGCTGCCGACAGCGCCGGGAGTCGTAAGGAACTCAGCCATCCAAGGCTGCTGTCGGACAAGATCAAGCAACCTTTTGTGCTTGTCTTGTAACAACAGGCCTGGAGGCTCGCTGCCAGCAACAGGGGGGGAGTCCAGGCTCGAGGGACTCGGTTCCTCATCCATTTCTTCGTCCTCGTCCTATGTGTTTGTGATTAGCTAAGATGGTAACTAAAATATGGTTAGGGTTAGAAACTTATGTCTTCGATCACAATGGCGTGTTCGCCAGGATCTTGCCCCTCCTCCTCCTCCTCCGCCTCCTCCTCCTCCTCCGCCTCCTCCTCCTCCTCCGCTTCCTCCACCTCCTCCACTGCCACCTCCTCCACCTCCTCCTCTTGCTTGGCCTCCCCGATATCTCTGGCCCGCCCACAGCGATCCCAGACCTTGTGGTCGAAGAAGGTATATCTGCCATGGGCAGGTGCAGGGGTCTGGTCACGATCCTCTCCCTCACTGAGGCGTGGCTCCAGGACCAACAGGTCCAAGGGATGTTTACCATCGTTGGCAAGGAGCCACACCAGGATGTCCTCATCTTCCCAAAGAAAGTTGAGTTCCCGGAGTGGGAGAGGATCGGAGGGCACCCGACTAAGTAACTGGGCGCCCTCACCAGTCGCCCCGAGGAGATATCGGGGGCATCGGGTTGCCCCCTTCACACGGTGCCGCTTGGCTACCCCGAGCACACTTTCGATGCTCGGTGATGCCATGACTCCCCAGGTGATTCCCTGGTCGGAGCCATTGGCACACCATGGCTAGCCAAGCAATGGGTGCCCAGTTTCTCAGGCACCCAACTGACGAATGATGTGGATCCTTATTGCCCGTGGGCAATAAGGGGAGGCCCAATCTGATTGAGCCACTGACAATATGTGTTAGCACGAGGATAGCATATAATATATGGGAGGGGGCGACACTTACTCGGAGGTCCCTCGACCTCACCACCAACCTTCTTTCCCTCCACCAGATGACGCCCGTTCGACGTCCTCAGGTTCTTGGCCATGTCACGGACCAAGAGCCTGAGTGTTATGGGGTAGTCCAACCGTAGATAGAGCTGGTAGGTCTAGGCCATAAACTTCTTGGAATAAGGTAAAGTAGGATAAAACGAAGATCGTTAAGGTAGGCTCGTATTTCTTGAAGTATTTTATAAAGGATATGTGTAATAATAGTTTTCTCAAGAGTAAGGTAATAAATATATTAATAAGATCTCTTCTCCGTTGCTTGATGTTTCTGATAGCTGGGAGTACCTCGATATTTATATTCCGCGTCTGGGTTATCGCGGGCTACAACCAACTCCCATACTATCTAAGTACCTCCATCAAAAACCTCTTAACTTTCTTAAGTGCGAACACCTTTGACCCTGAGAATATTTGCCTTGCTTAGCTTTGATCTCTTCGAACTCCTATTGTTTCTGGGGGGTGTGAATCCCCCTCCAGTAGGTAGTCTTCGATCTCTCCACTATATGAACTTAATTTGAGTATGCCGCCCTAATGGCAACTATACCAATTGTTCTGCCTCAAAACATAAAGTGATCAGCTTTAATGAATGAGCGCGGCCATTGTGTCGCATATTGATGCATCACAAGGCCCATCGGATATATAGGGTTTTTTGCTCTGGATCGAGCCAATAGCTTATCCAGCGAAAACCTCTCATACCGATTCTCGAGTAGGCCCTCTTGGGGCACTACTTCTTTCAAAGCAAAAGGCTCGGCTCTATGGCTACCCGTCAGTACCATAGGCTCACGATATTCGGTCACTAAGGTTTTCTCCCAAATCGTCCCATCACTTATCAGCCATAATATTTAACTGCTAGCATACAAGGTAATAGCTTGCTCAAAACTTAACCAGATTTCTCCGAGGCACTTCCGATGAGTCGCCAAAGGTGCCCTCTCATATACCCTACAGACAGCATCCGGTCGGACCGACGGCGACGACGTATATGGTGTTATGCTGAAGGTGCCATTTATTGTGGCTAAAGTGTCGGGACGCAACTCGACCGAAATACCGTAATGACGCCCGGTCCCTATATGGGGGCTGCAGGGGTATGGTAGAAATAATCCTATGTAAAGGCCGGGTAACTTTGGTCCCTTTTTCCATATGCCTAACACTGAGGTGGGGCTCCACTTCCCAGATGTCATCGGCCCAGTGCTTGTCTTTAACAAGCGGGAGCCGGGCCGCGACCGGGGGAAGGGAGCGAGCATACCCAACAACCAAATCCAATTCGGATTCGGTCAGGTGGCGGAGGTCCAGGGAGCGACCAGCCAAGTGCGCCTTGACATCGTCGCGCCAGGCACTGTACACAACAGTGATCTGGCGTGGGTGCTTGAACCCACACCAGCTTTTGGCATATGCTATGTCGCCATAGCGTCCCCTATGAGTATTAGTTTAAATGTTTCTCACAGATGAGGGTAGGTTGGGTTTCACTTACAAGGAATCCTCCACCGCTGGCTCGAAGGGTAGCCTCTCCGACGAAGTCGACTGGCTCAGGCTGTTCGCAACTGTGCGCGACAGCGCTCTCCGTTTCCCACTCCGCCCATGCAGCTTGACAGTCTCGGCAGCGGGACGCCTAATAAAAAAAAGGAAAGGTTAGTAATTATCACGTGATGAAACTTAGACGGACTCTACTTACTTCCCCATCCGGACTTCACTTCCCCGAGGTCGAACGGCAGGAAGGACGGCTGCAGCAGGAACGACAGAGACAGCAGGACGTCTAAGAGGAAAAGAAACGTTAATATTGCTCACTCTAGACAGTCAATGGTGTTGTAGGGTGTACTTTCTTTCCCTTATTCGCCAGTCGTCTGACCAACCTCCGAGGCGCCATCGGAGTTAGAAAAAGGGGAAAAAAAAAAAAGAAAAAAAAAAAGAAAAAAAAAAGACAATTGCAGGCCGGGGGGGGGGGAGAGACCTCCTGTTAAGAGACGGAAGGAAGAAGGGAAGTAGAGAAGGAGAGAAGGAGAGAAAGGGTCTTCTTCTTATCTTCCCCTGTGGTGGAGAGAAGAGAAGGAAAGGAGGAAAGGAGCGAAGAAGGGCTGGGTTTATATACCTTACACACATAGGGTACACACATGCGTACCTCACGTGTGCACCTGATGTGCGCAGAGTATATAAGAAATGATGCGTATTATTTCCTGGTTTTTTTATACACACCGTTGCACCCGCAAACAATGCTCGCACATCTGACAATGTCTGAGCATTGTTTTGGTGTACAATGGGGTATACAAACAAACTTGGAAATACATACACGGGGGATAAGTATCTACTCATCTGTATATATAATATATTTAAAAATCAATTGTAATATCTATGAAGTCTACCTTGTCACTAACTTTGGTAAAATAAGCTTTTAAGCCGCACTAGTGATGTGATACTAAGGGGTCACTTGTGCGGCTTAAAAGCTTATTTCATGAAACTATATATGCAGCATGATGTCCTCGGTGTCGTGACAACAGTACGGCGAAAAGTTCATTTTCTTTTTATATTCAAAAGATATTTCTATACCTATTATGGTATAGAAATATCTTTTGAATAAAAAAAGAAAGATGGCTTTTCGCCGTACGTTGTTGCGATGCCAGGGACGTCGTGCATCGATGCTGCCAAGAGGTGTCAATAAAACAGAAATATGTTATCGACACCTCTTGGTATCATGACAACGGTACGGCCAAAAGCCGATTTTCTTTTTTTATACAAAGGATATTTCTATACCATAATAGGTATAGAAATATCTTTTTTTAATAAAAAAAGAAAATGGGGTTTTCGCCGTACGATTGTCGTGATGCCAGGGACATCGTGCATTGATGCTGCCAAGAGGTGTCGATAACACTGAAATATGTTATCGACACCTCTTGGTATCACGACAACAGTATGGCCAAAAGCCAATTTTCTTTTTTTATTCAAAGGATATTTCTATACCATAATAGGTATAGAAATATCTTTTCAATATAAAAAGATAATGGGCTTTTCGCTTTACAGTTGTGGTGACGCTGCGGGCGTCGTGCTTGATATAGTTTCATGAAATAAGCTTTTAAGCCGCACTAGTGACCCCTTGGTGTCACATTACTAGTGTGGCTTAAAAGCTTATTTTACCAAAGTTAGTGACAAGTTACACTTCATAGCTATTACATTTAATTTTTAAATATATTATATATACAGAAGAATAGATACTTATCCCCCGTGTATGTATTTCCTGGTTTGTTTGTACACCCCATTGTACACCCAAACAATGCTCAGACATCGTCAGATATGTGAGCATTGTTTGCGGGTACAATGGGGTGTACAAACAAACCAGGAAATGCATATGCATCATTTCCTATATACCCTGCGCACGTCATGTGCACACGTGAGGTGCGCACCCTATGTATGTAGGGTATATAAACCCAGCCCTTCTTCCCTCCTTTCCTCCTTTCCTTCTCTTCTCTCCACCACAGGGGAAGATAAGAAGAAGACCCTTTCTCTCCTTCTCTCCTTCTCTACTTCCCTTCTTCCTTCCGTCTCTTAACAGGAGGCTCTTCCCCCCCCCTGCCTGTAATTGTCTTTTTTCTGTCTTTTTTTTCTTTTTTCTTTCTTTTCCCCTTCCTCTAACTCCGATGGCGCCTCGGACATTGATCAGATGACCGGCAAACAAGGGAAAGTAAGTATACCCCACAACACCATTGACTGTCTGGAGTGAGCAATATTAACGTTTCATTTCCTCTTAGACGTCCTGCTATCTCTGTCGTTCCTGCTGTGGCCGTCCTTCCTGTGGTTCGACCTCGGGGAAGTGAAGTCCGGATGGGGAAGCAAGTAGAGTCCATCTAAGTTTCATCATGTGATAATTACTAACCTTTCCTTTTTTTCTTAGGTGTCCCGCTGCCGAGCCTGTCGAGCTACATGGGCGGAGAGGGAAACGGAGAGTGCTGTCACACACGGTTGCGAACAGCCCGAGCCAGTCGACTTCGTCGGAGAGGCTACCCTTCGAGCCGGCAGTGGAGGATTCCTTGTAAGTGAAACCCAACCTACCCTCATCTGTGAGAAACATTTAAACTTATACTCATAGGGAACGCTATGGCGACATAGCATATGCCCAAAGCTGGTGTGGCTTCATGCACCCACGCCGGTTCACTGTTGTGTACAGTGCCTGGCGCGACCATGTCAAGGCGCACTTGGCTGGTCACTCCCTGGACCTCCGCTGCCTGACCGAATACGAATTGGATTCGGTCATTGGGTATGCTCACTCCCTTCCCCCAGTTGCGGCCCGGCTCGCGCTTGTTAAAGACAAGCACCGGGCCGACAACATCTGGGAAGTGGAGCGCCACCTCAGGCTCTTGGTCTGTGACATGGCCAAGAACCTAAGGACATCGAATGGGCGTCATCTGGTGGAGGGAAAGAAGGTTCGTGGTGAGGTCAAGTGACCTACAAGTAAGTGTCGCCCCCTCCCATATATTATATGCTATCCTCGTGCTAACACATATTGTAGTGGCTCAATCAGATTGGGCGTCCCCTTATTGCCCATGGGCAATAAGGATCCACATCGTTCGTCGGTTGGGTGCCCGAGAAACTGGGCACCCATTCCTTGGCTACCCCTGGTGTGCCAATGACTCCGACCTGGGAATTGCCTGGGGAGTCATGGCATCACCGAGCATCGAAAGTGTGCTCGGGGTGGTCAAGCGGCAGCATGTGGAGGGGGCAATCCGATGCCCCCAATATCTCCTCGGGGCGACTGGTGAGGGCGCCTGTTTACTTAGTCAGGCACCCTCCGATCCTCTCCCACTCTTGGAACTCATCTTTCTTCAGGAAGACGAGGACATCCTGGCGTAGCTCCTTGCCAACGATGGCAAACACCCCTTGGACCTGATGGTCCTAGAGCCACACCTCGGTGAGGGAGAGGATCGTGACCAGACCCCCGCGCCTGCCCATGCCAGATATCCCTTCTTCGACCACAAGGTCTGGGATTGCTGTGAGCTGGCCAGAGATATCGGGGAGGCCAAGCAAGAGGAGGAGGTGGAGGAGGTGGTGGTGGAAAAGGTAGAGGAAGCGGAGGAGGAGGAGGAGGCAGAGGAGGAGGAGGAGGCGGAGGAGGAGGAGGAGGGGCAAGATCCTGGCAAACATGCCATGTGATCGAAGACGTAAGTTTCTACCCTTAACAAATTTTAGTACACATCTTAGAATACCGAAGGACGAGACTAAGACTGACGAAACGGTAGGAGCCCAGACTCGGCCCCCTCGCTGCAAGCAACCTGGCGAACGGCGCCATTGTGGAGTCGAGAGAGCGTAATGCTTCTCGTAACCTCGTCAAACCCATCAATATTTAGTTCACCATCCTTCAGGCTGAGACTCACAAACACATAGGACGAGTGGACTGAGAGGCGACTACGAGTTACTTAGTCAGGCACCCTCCGATCCTCTCCCACTCCGGGAACTCATCTTTCTTCAGGAAGATGAGGACATCCTGGCGTAGCTCCTTGCCAACGATGGCAAACACCCCTTGGACCTGATGGTCCTAGAGCCACACCTCAGTGAGGGAGAGGATCGTGACCAGACCCCCGCGCCTGCCCATGGCAGATATCCCTTCTTCGACCACAAGGTCTGGGATCGCTGTGGGCGGGCCAGAGATATCGGGGAGGCCATCCAAGAGGAGGAGGTGGAGGAGGTGGCAGTGGAAAAGGTAGAGGAAGCGGAGGAGGAGGGCAGGGAGGAGGAGGAGGAGGAGGAGGAGGAGGAGGAGGGGCAAGATCCTAGCGAACACGCCATTGTGATCGAAGACGTAAGTTTCTAACCCTAAACATATTTTAGTTACCATCTTAGCTAATCACAAACACATAGGACGAGGACGAAGAAATGGACGAGGAACTGAGTCCCTCGAGCCCAGACTCCCCCCCCGTCGCTGCCAGCGAGCCTCCTGGCCTGTCGGAACAAGACAAGCACAAAAGGTTGCTTGATCTTGTCCGACAGCAGCCTTGGATGGCTGAGTTCCTTACGACTCCCGGCGCTGTCGGCAGCTCTCCCCCTACTGCCTCCTCCCCGGCTCCACCAGTTGTCCAGACCCCAACACCCCCCCCTGTGCGCCGAGCCCCCTCTTTGCACCGAGCCCCCCCGCCGGCTGCCTCTCGCCCCCCTACCCCAGACCCAATTCCTCCGGCCCTGGAGACCCCCCCTGCACCCCGGCGAGGAACAAGACACCGGGGTCCCCATAAATAATCCTTTTGTAGCAATCTTTTTTAGTAGCACCTTTTTTTTTTTTTTGCTAAGTAGCTTTTTGTTAGGTAGTTTTTAAAAAAAATAATTCAAAAATTTCCTAACTAATTCAGGATCTTTTGTGATGTTGAGTGCCTCTATATGAGAGTAAAGATACCATGGGATGCCCTTGCTTTGGCGTCTCATATTGCAAGCCATTTTGATCTCGAGTGCCTGGTATGTCATAATAGTGATAGCACCATGCCCCCTTACTTTGGCGTCTGGTGTTTTCTTGATTTGGCACGTCTCGTATTGTCTATCGTTAACTGGCCTAGAGTCAGCTCATGGTATGTCGATTATCTACTAGGGTATTGAGGTTAGTGATGAGATGGACCGGGGTTTGAAGTTGGTCAGAAACGGCCAGGCTACAACCCCTGTCCTTCTCATCACTAACATCCATGCGCGAGTAGGTTAGATTGCATGAATTCAGCCTCTCGGGTGTTCAAACTGTGTTGACTCGATGCCAGGAGACCATTTCGGACACTTCTAGTGCTAGTTAGGAAACGCGAGAATACCGTAGTGCCAATAGTGTCGGTAAACAATACCGTTCGTGGCTAGATTTTATTAAGCCACCCACCCTAACAACACCCTCATTTCATCTAATTTTTTCATGCCGGAGTCTTGAGTCCAATCGTAGTTGAGAATGCTTAGATTATTACAAACATAATGTTGAACACTCTGAAAACGCCATTTTGGAGGTAAATCTTTTGCTTCAATAACGAGTGATAGTCAGTGATCCTGCACGCTCCCTCCCCCCCTGGGGAGCCCTGTGTATAAGAGCTGATGTGTTGTATACAACACAAGAAAACTATACAAACTTCTCATCTTGACCAAACTGTGCTTGAGATACCTACGATTTTACTCCCGCCTGAATCCTAACTTACCTTACTTTAACTACCCTATTACACCATGAATAAGCAACAGGCCAATACACACAGTCAGCCAGCGCCCCGAGTCGGCAATCTATACAGAGGTAGACGCGACATGCAACCCGGTACCATGGGATCCGGAAAAGGGAGATCGAGAACACATCAAAACGAATCTCAAGAAGCGTCCTCAACTCGGGATTCTTCTCCACCCCCGATTGCAAGCCTACTAGGAAGAGCACCGAAGCGCCAATGGAAGGGCACAATGCTGACCACGGCGCATGCAGAACCCGAAACCGAACCCAATGATCAACCAAATACCCAAACAGTGCATCTATCGGACAATAGTAGTGATGAGTACCAAATCTCACACGGACCAGACGAAACAGATTCAGACACCGAACCTGATGGAGAAGGCATCAATATTGCAGATGGCCACGGATCAAGACGTGATCATGGCTCACAAGTAGCTAACAGAAAGGGAGACAATCGGGGGAGAACTATATGCATTTCGACCACATCACGGTCTCAGGAGATAGGTCCTGCTCAGCATACGACCACGGATCTTGGATGCATAATTCGGCGGAGAGCCTACTGTCCTCCAATGTTCCTATCATCGAGTGATGCACGGTTATCATCCCCACTGGGTAGCCTGTGTGGTCCTGCGTCTGGTACCCTGATCTCTAGTCCAGCTCCTCACTCTCAGCGAAATCTAGTGATAGCTGCGGAAAGGGCCATATTAGATGATGCGAAGACTCTGATTCTACAGTACACCCTGTTTGAGCCCCCACTCCTGAATGTTGTTGCTCTGATGGCCCAGGTGCACAAAGTTTGGGATGCCGCACTTGCTAATATTGCAGATGCCGAAAACATCCAACGCTCAGAGCAGTGCATAAGTTTGGTAAGTGGACTCAGGCAGATATGACGCAACGCAGAATGCAATACTAACCTAGAAAGATACGCCAAAAACACTCTGGGGTATGATCCCAGTATGTACATGAGGTGAAGAAAAGGATAGTGGAGTTATACAGTCTGCCGGATGATCCCACATCTATGGCGCGCAGAGTTGATTATCTGCTGGAACGGGACAGGTTTATGTGCAACCCGAGAGGGTACAATGTTTGTCTCCACCAGCCGCCTACCATATATTGTGACCACTACTGACTGTAATTGGACGTAACCCAGGGCCTGACATTACGATTCCTTGCGCCCCAGATTCCTGAGGCGATTTTCCATAAGTACTTTGCAGGGAAGAAGATGCAAGGTATTGTTGATCCCGGGTTTCTTGCGCACATCAATGGCACTATGATCTGCTTGACGTGCACCATAATCTGCCATACACTGCGTGCATGGGAAACGGGGATATATCAGGAGCCCAGGGACTTCAAGCCTGAGGGAGCCGGGGGTGAGTCTCCGAATCATCCAACTGTGCATTGACGACCGGGGCGGCTAACCTGTTACCAAACATACAAGACCTTTTTGACCAGCAAAAAGAAACTTTGGGTAAGTGCCCACAGAGGATCCAGGATATGATTGTCGAAGATATTCGAGCAACAATCTCTAGAAGGGTTGCGCAAGTTCATGGGGTGCAGCGGGACCGCTGTGAAGGATACGACGACGATTGGGAAGCCGTAAGCGCTGAGCTCGAGAGTCGGATATCCAACCACACTTCTGCACAGCCTGTACCGCGACACACTAATCACTGGAACTTGGACCTAGTGGGACATCAGGAACATCAGAATCTGTCACCCGAAACTGACAGCTGGTGTGACTTGAGCCAGACATCGGTAGCCTGGGAGCTTCAGTTACAAGGTTCGGGTCCTCTGAGTCCAGATGATTCTCAGGAAGCACAAGCAGCACCAGCGGGGATCCCTTCTCTATCTCGAGGGGTCTCGTTGAGCCTTGGGGATTCTCAGGAATCGCAAGCAGCACCAGCGGGGATCCCTTCTCTATCTTGGGGGGTCTCGTTGAGCCTTGGAGATTCTCAGGAAGCGCAAGCAGCACTAGCGGGGATGTCATTGTAAGCTGGACGATGACGAGCGCGGGGGTGGGACCGTCACCCAGGGTGATTAAGGGGAATTAAGAACATGTAAAGATTATGTGTAATAGATTTGATTTAGATTACTATGACGAGACTACAATAGAAACCAAAGGACGTAGTGCAAAGGAATAATCAGGGTGATATTCACCGTAGAATCTATGAAAAGCAGACATCCAGAGGGTGTCAGGGCAATCACAATGTAGTATATCAGATATCAGGAGGGAGTTGGGAAGATTGGGCAATACTGGGCGCAATGTGCAGACGGCGTCAGGGGTAATTCACCACACTTGGGAAGGTATCCTGAGGAGGTCCAGACATGAAGTAGTAGCATCAAGATGAGATGTCGCAGTCAAGGTGAAATCTGGGCGCATCGTGTATGCAGGGGGGGATCCAGACGAGAGGAGCGTCACTTAGAAAGAATCTGGATGGAAAAGCCTGATGATAGGCGGCGCCAGGGCGCGCATCGTGAGTATCGTGGAATCCCGATGCACACAGGTGAGGATGCGACGTCAGGGTAGAAGATGCCAGAATTAGATGTCGCCACAATGTAAGAGCTTAAGATCAAGTAGTGTCCGGACACAACAGGGTAGGATTAGATGGTGTTACGGTGCAACACCCGAGAATCAAACATTGTTAGGATGCAACACCTGAGGATCAGACGTTATTAGGACGCAAGAGCGCAGAATCAGACGTTGTCAGGGCGCACCCGGCGTAGGGGTCCGTGCCCGGATACCGTCAGGATGCACCAGGCACATGACTCGATGTCAGGACGCGACGTCAGCTCGACAATATGTCCTGTTTAACGGTTATTGTTATGGGCACCCTGTGCGTCAGATGCACAGGACGCACCAGGCGCAAGATAATATTTTTGCTGATGTACTCTCCGAGTCACCTTTCCTTTGTACTATAAAGTAACTCAATTATTCAGCACTAGGAAAAATTTTATTATTGTGAAATAACTCATAGTCATTAAGTGATATGATGGTATTAACAACTGTTTCTAATTTTTTCCTGAAAAGTTGATATGTTTCGGAATTGTGAATCATGCTTCGAGGTCTCAAGGGGGCTTATGCTAGTGTCCAAGTACTGTACTCGAGTACCTTACCACCGTAATCCTTGACTGTCACATGTAATCCAAAGTATCACAACCATCCCTCGCCACTCTGTGCAGGGAACTTTACTGAACAAAACCTAGGAATCTTGCGCAAACAACAATCCAACACCTCCCCTGCACCAACAACACTCTCTCCAGGAACCCAACCTCGCACGGGCTACGTCTCATCCCGCATACTTGGACTGCTACCCACTGCTATCGAAAATGGAATGAGACCCCCCGCCCCACTGTGCTGGGGTCTACACCACTCCGTCTGCCTCATATAGCCCGCTATTGCCTGCGCCGGTCAATACACAGTATTTCCTCACAGAGGGGCTTCAAGCAGTAGCACACAGGCAATATCACGGTACTGTCGCCTGCACTAACACTATCGATGCGCAGACCAACGAAGCACTGTGGGGTAATGCTGGTCAGTATGACACTTGGTGTTTCACCTTATTACACAACATCAGCTTTCCAGAATTGATCAGATTCGCAATGCGCAACACCAAGGATTCCGGTTCATGTGCTCAAAGCATGAGCAAGCATCGATGGTTAAATCATGCTTAGCGGCACTTACGAGATAGCCAATAAGATCATTGTCATGAAAGGCCTATGGTAGTGAAGGCATATGAGATGGGGTTGGAGTATGAGTTTGTCTATATGGGCGGTACAACTATGACTGCTCTGGATGGAGGAAAAGAAGGAGATTCCACCTTCAAACTGTGGGAGCTTCACCGTCACGAGTACTCTTGGCCAACCCTCATCATCGAGTGTGGCGTTTCCCAATCCCTGGGGCCCCTTGTTGCTGATTCTCAGTGGTGGTTTGTGAAATCGGAGGGGGAAGTGAAGATCGTTATATACTTATTTCTGTGTCTAGGGCCGAGGGGAGTACACATTTCAAAAAATGGGAAGCGGTGGCCATGCCAAATACCCCAGTAACACACGCACATACTGATGCCTTCATAGTCACACCCATCAAAACATACGAACTTGGCATCGTCTGTGATATCGTTACCTGTGCCCCCTTGCAACTGGAATTTTAGCAAATCATGCTTCGCCAACCGCACATCGGAGAAGGTGATATGATATTCGGTATGCAAGAGCTCAAGGAGTGGGCTACCAATCTCTGGCTTTCGACGCAATAATTTATGCCCTAATTTGAGATTGAAAGGGTTGGCAGTAGGCAAAGATTATGTATACTAGATTTGTATTAGTAGTATTTAAAGATTCAGGATTGTGGTGCATATTATACATTTCGTTATGCTTTTCTTTCTCTTTCATGTCTCCGCCATTGTTTGCCAATTCTCTCTGTAAAAGACACTGCGCTCCGTCCATTGGCGCATATTGTTATCTTTATAGTAAAATATACCTTGCCCCACTTGTTAGACGATATGAATCTCAATTTATTCATTCATTGCCCTCTTTCAGGGAACTGAATACGTGTGAATATACCGGCATCTAGACGCTTGCACCTGATACTTCACAGTGGGCGGCAAGTGTCCACGCCAGCATCTCCCCATATCAAACTGCCAGCTGTATTGCTTTGCTGTAAAATCCAAGCGAGTGGTGTATGTAAATGTAGGAATTGAACGGGTTCTCTGACATTGGTACTCGTAATGGCAATCGTGAACTATGTCAGAAACAAGTTAAGCGGATTCAGAAGTACGGAGGTTGCGCTTCTCGTAGGAGCCTAAACCAGGATTGCGTTGTCATTAGCACTTGTGGTCCCTTAGTTTTTGGTAATATCAATGGACTCGTAATGGCAAGGGAAATGTATGGAGGAGGGTGCCTACTTAAAGCCTGGTCTTCTCCCACATTTCTCGCAAACCCTCCTCACCACAAATCCACCTCCTTTCCTTTCATCATCCTTTCCTTTCATCACAATGTTTTCCGGATTCTTATGTTTATCAAAGTCAATTTCGCAATTTTTAGAACCATGTTTGCTAACTTAGATCCAGTGATCCCAAGCGGCCAGCCCGTCCAGCTTTGGGTACGGCAGGACTGTGTGGAAGCGGCTTTTCAAAACCAAAGCCGAGCCCGGCCTGGGCCGCCTGCAGGCTTTGTATGTGGCCGACACATTGTGATTCCATATCCGCTGGATATCCATGGATGGCCTCGGTATCTGTGGGTTATGCAGCCGAATTTAAAATAAGTGGTATGCGAACAGCTTAGCCAGGGCATCTGCGGGTTTTACCTGGGCATCTGGCAGCTTCGGCCTGGGTTGCCTAACCTCTCGACCTGGCGGTTGCCTGGGCGCCGCCAGGCTTTGGCGGCCGGACATAATTTAAGCAGGACTGACCCAGGCTATTTAGAATCATGGCTGGACTGCCGACCTGCAGGCTGGACTATCGGTCGGACTGGCCGCTTGGGATCACTGGTTAGATCTAATGCTGGGTTCAGCGAGCTTGAGCAGGCACGCCATGCCAATTGCGACTGTGGCCGCAGCCGTTCTTCCGGTGGTGATGAATATCACCAATGAGAGGCTAGTGCGGCGGGACAAACGAAGAGACAAGTTGGCGATGGAGGAAAAGGCCCGCCGGGCCGGCACCGTGGAGGGGAGAAATTGCCACGAAAACCCCGGCCGAACGCATGCCGAAGAGACGCGAACAGGGAAAAACCGGTGGAGCGGGCCGGAGGGGGCAGTGGAGTCTGGGAGAGGGGACCAGTTGCCGGCGGGGTGGGAGGAGGTGGGGAGGCTGTTGGGGAGGCTGTTGGGGTAAGCAGGGGGGAATAGGATGGGAGGAGGTGGGAGGAGGCGGTGAGGGTGTTGAGTGGGGTAGCGGAGAGATAGGGTGAGGTAGAGTGGGGGTTTCTTCCCCGTTATTCTTTTTTCGTTGTTTGTATTATTATAATCAAACTTTCTTACGGTGCCTTGAGCTACGGCTGAGAACTTGGTGATTGATTGGCTATTTTAATTTCAGGAAATTTGTGAAACGGCGTACATACTCAGGTACTAGACAGGGGTAAGTCAGGAGTACCGCCTTTGTGACCTTGACGAGCTTTTCGTTCTGTTGTATTGGTCCACATACCTATTCCCCTACATTAGTCACAAAATTTCCAGGATGGGCCCCAGTTCACTTATGCCATCTCTACCATAGCCCTAGGAGCAGAATACAAGCAAGATATTGTCCTATAATTCAGATGAGCTATAAATTACAAATGTGTAACAGGTGGTAACCTGTATGAACTAATACAATAGGGATCGGTGGTAGGCCAGCTAGCATTTGATTCCTAAGGGAGACTAGAGAAGTAAAGACAAGAAGGTCTTAGAAGAAGTAAAGGGGAAAGGGAGCAAGAGAATCACTGTTCAACCAAGTATATTTCTTATCTAGGTTCTGTCTGAAGTCTGGCATTTCCTGCTAGTCAGGAAGCCTATCTTAAATACATGATTTCCTCCACCCAAAGTAGAGGTTCCTGAAAACTTGCAACTACTGTCATTACCAGTCAGTGCACACTACTGGAATCTTGTGATCCTACTGGAATCCTGAAAGCCCAAGGCAACCCTTCACCCAAGCCTTATCTCTACTGCAGGTATACATGACCATTCCTTCTTTTGCAATCCCTAGGACAAAGTCTTGATGGTACAAAAGCATAACTAATACAAAACATAACAAGTTACTGGAATCCTAGTGATACTGGTAGTGAAACAATCAATCAATTAACATAAGCAAGAACAAACAAAATAACAGAACAAAGGAAAACATAAGCATAACCAGTATACAGTTGCTGGAATATGTACACATGTTACAGAATGCAAGTTGTTCATTAGTCTTGATATCACAGGAGTGAAGAAAATATTCAAACAATGGTTCTTGACACACTCTAGTACATCAACAGCACCAAATATATTATATTATAAATAAATAAATAAAGAAGTTGAATAAATGAGAAGATAACCAAATTAGAGTAGAACTAAACTACATGAATTACTAGCTAGTTGGTCCACTATACTGTGTGAGAAGTGTAGTAGTTCTCTTCAGCATTCCATCAATCTACCTATAATGTGATTTTTGGGGATACAACCCTTCACCTAGAAGCGGCTCGCAGTAACAACCACAGGAAAAGCAAATGTATATTTCATTATCTATATAGATATTAGTGATACAACTTTGGAAATTTGTTAGAAGGTACTTTGATATATCGAGAATTAGAATATATAGCATCTATTTTGTTGTAAGGAAAACCTCTCTTAGGATCATGCTATTAAGATTGGTTGTTTGGGGCAAGATACCTCTAATCAGATATTACGTAAAAATGGAAATATATATGAGTACTTTCATAAGTCTGTAGATAGGCTTTATAGGTCTTATATATTCTCTGTGAGTTGTTTTTACTTTAAGCTAAACAGATTTTTAAAAGTTGTGGTAACAAATTGACATGAGGGAAACTACATACAAAATTGATCAATTTGACTACATGATATCTGCTTATTGACTTATAATATAAATTCAATACCCTGCCAGTTATTTCACAAAGGTTATCTGAGTAGGTATACCAAGTTTCAGGTTGAGTGAAGAAGTCTTTCATGTTCTGTACACAACTGACAGAAATTTATATAAAAATATAGTGCTATAATATTTCAAGCTTGAAATCTCTACAACCATTATTCCTAACTGCTTAAAACTTGTTCACTAGTCTGGCCCTTATTAGGAGACCAAGAGATAATATTTTCAGCTTTGTCGAAGCAGTACACCTTACAAGGTTGAAACTTAAGACTAATATTTTTACGTATATATCTTTACAACAATCAATAAAATATGGAAGGTTTACCCATTGGGCTTAAAGTTTGATGTAGTTACTTATATTAATGTTATAAAGGATACGACAAAATATTAGAGTTATAAGTTAATCCAGTGTGTAGATATTATATTATCAAATAAATCAACTATATATATTGTTATAATTCATTATATAGTACAATAACTTCTAAGAATAACGATAAACACATACAAAATTAGCTAATCTATAATATGCAAGGTCTATAATAACTCTCTATTTACTTAAAAAAGTACTCTCTACATGGCTTTCAATTTCTTTATTATTAAGTATAAAAGGACTGTTATTTTAAACCACTAATCATAAAGACAATATACAGGGAGAACAATTTCCTATTATGAAATAGGAACTCCATATTCTAATTCTCTATATTTTGAAGTACCTTCTAACAAGTCTCTAATGTTGTATTACTATTATTTATGTAGATAATCAAATCATATATAGTTGGTTTTCCCTTGGTTGCCACTGTGTACAGCTTATAGGGGAAGAGCTGCATTCCTATAAATCATATTAGTTCATACCCCATAGTAGCTCCTCTGAAACATTCCACACAAGTGTGATAACCTCTTCCTGATAATAGTGGTGGTGGGCAGACTACTGGAAGACTGTCTTGAAATAAGATTTCCACAAAGCCCAAACCTCTCAATGAGATTTAACTCTAGAGAGTAGGGAGCCCAATCGAGTTGCAGAATTTCATTCCTATAATGAAATATGCATATGTTTTGAAGTATAGTATGGAGAACTATCCTCAATCATATAGACACCCTGCTCCATCCTGCCTATCTCTATTTAAAGTGGTAGAAGGTGGGGGACTATGATCTCCCCTATATATTGCACGGAGTTTAGTCCCAGCTTGTCTTTCTTGCTTGTCTACTCATTTTCCTATACTTGCTACAGATAGGAACAAGCTTTGTATGGACTGTATATAAGAAGGCACTGAAGAAGTGAATGGTGAGTGGTTCCCCAATAAAAGTAGGAGCCACATTCTATTCCACATACTCCATTCCTGGTTTATGCCATACCCATAGTCACTGATGACTATAACATACCTGAAGATAAACTTTATTAGTGTAAATATATTTCTACCATAACTCTTTTGGCTTCAAGCAACAGTGGAGTAATAAAACTCCCTCCATTACTGTTGTTCTGCTCTATATACTAAGGCTTGTACCTACAAAACTTGTACCTACAGATTCTCTGCTCAAAGTGTATCTCCAATAAAATAGTCAGATACATTCAGCCCAATGGTTGCTACAATTTCTGCAACTATTGCATAAAGCTCTTACACACCTTGGATCTTGACAAACCAGCCATCACTCTCTAATCAGCTTTTTGGTCATCCTGGGTGCAGGTCCTGAGGTATTTTCCCCCCCTTCTTGAAGGAGGGTTCAAGAAGATAGTCAGTACTAGATTTCAAAATGTGAAGCTCATCTCCAATTTCCTGGTAGGTTTTTCTCTCTACATACTTTTTTATCACCTTAACCTTTTTATCAGTATTCAGATGTCTTAACTTTAGCTTTTTGTTTACAGGTATCTTGAGTTGCTGATATTATCAAAAGGTTGTATTGTTAGGGAAGTTTTTTCAAGTAGGATTTATCAAGACTTTTGTTTGAATATTTTCTTTGCTCCTGTGTTATCATATCTTAACTATATCTTGAATGCCTTTTATTGATTACAACACTACAGATATACTAAAAAGCTGTGAAATTTAGAAACAAACAAAAGTATTATTGTAGATCTAATTAGTTCATCAAGATAATCTAGGTAATACTCTTTTATGTTAGGTCTAACCTTTCCCACAGGGTAGTTCAGGTTCTCTGATATGAATACTTATTAAGCAGCTGACAAAGAATGCTAAAGGCTTAGCCAATATTGTCACTATCTATCAATAAGAAGCCTACAACCAAATTGCCATATAACTCACTTATATATTAACCTTTCTCCAGTTATATACTGGTACTTGCTTGTCTTTGGCAAGAATGGCTAGTACCCTACTGCTCACTAGATGCTTTTCCTTAGTGGTACACTTACCTTTACTATCTAAAGTGAAACTACTACCTACAGTCAACATATATTTTTTCAACTAGTTGTAAGTACCCCCCACCTGGTCTATCTATCTAGTCAGTTATCAATCTCCTCCTAGGGTCCTGCACCTAGGTTGTACCTTTATTACTATCATAAAAGTTCCTTGGACCCTTCAAACAAGGATTAGGGTTGCTCTGTATAGCCTACTACTCCAATTTTTGAGGTTGAGATGGTGGAAAACTGGACATAGTTGTCTTTTACAGTTTCTTTTTTTGATTTTTTTTAGGGTCTACTGGTGGTGCTTTCCTTTTCTATCTACCTTTCTTGTTTGTGGAGAGGATGGTAGGATTGGGGCAGTAGACAGGAGTGGAATGCATTTCTTTTATTAGTGTTTTAGGTCTTTATGCTATACCTTAAGGTGAATGCAATGGGTGAGTCTTGATCTTGTATTTAAATCAATCCATGGACTTAACAAAAAAAAAAATTTGTCTTTGGCAAGAATACCTGCACTACCCCTGACCCGATGGCTCGGCACTTATGTAAAAGGCGTTTCTGACAACATTAACAAATAGTGATGTAAGGGAACAAATATCCACATTACATGTGTGAAAAATACCTTGAATCACTGAAGTCTTTTCTAACTCTATCTGAACTCTCTTGTTATTTTTTTTTCTTTGCTTTTCAGGATTCATCCGGGCATTTGCCATGCGTATATAAGTTTTCATTGGTAACAAATTTGGGTGCACTGCTGTACTGTCCAAGTTGGGGTTGTTGATGTCCTTCAATTCTGGCTGAACATCAGGAGCGCTGAGCCATCGGCTAGCAGAAGTATTCTTAGCAAAGACGAGCGAGTACTTAAACACTGCTTTGTCCCACAATTCAGATTTTTCCTCCATCACCCACTGAATGCACTATGCTCAAGAAGATTGTTGGTTTGTTTGAGAACTCCAGCGGCCTTGAAATGTCCCGTTTACTAACTACATGTTATAGTATTTTTCAGCCTCCATTTCCAAGTATAGAGACTCCCTTATGGTCATTACCGGAGGTTTTGCAAGTCATGGCGTAGCAATCATGTATAGGAGACATATACCCATTATGCTGATCTAGCAGGATCAGAGAAATGCCCCAACACCGAGCAAGCCCTTTACGGGGCGCAATGTATAGGGCAGGATACATCGACCGAGGACCAAGTCTTGCCCCGTACTACGAACATGATCCCTTCGCTTGGCGGAAGCGAGTAGCCTCTGCAGGTAAGGCTTCAAGACTCTGGAACATTCTGCCGTTTTCGGCGCGGTCGGAATGCCAGTTATTGCGGTTGAGGCGATTGTGGTGGTTGCAGTGGTTACGGTATTGGTGTTTTTCGTTTTTTAATTGTTTTCGGGATGATAGAATTAGGGGGGAGTGGGTGTTTATGGTTGGGGTCTGCGATGGGAAGGTCTTACAACAATGGTCGTAACTTAAAAAAAGTTCCTGAATATGACACTTGCAGTGGGGTTGGTGTGGCAGCATTGTTTACAAAAGTTTGGTAGAGCGTGCACTAACATGTAGAGACAGTTTTTCATCAAACACGAGGATTTGTCCCATGCTAATCAAAACTTCAGTGTCCTGACACTGCTGCAACATACGTAATTCCCTACAAAATATGCACTTTTCGTATTATGTATGACCTTGAGATGATAATGAAACCTCTAGAGTAGAATGTTGTTTGAGGTTCTGGATGGGTGATTGGGGGTTAAGAGATAGGGGGTGTTTTCAACAAGGTTTATTCACAGCGGAATTGGGTTCAGAGGTAAAAACGTAAACCGATACGATGTGTATATAGTCGCACCAAGAATAACAAAAAGCGAAGAACCAGAAGAATAAAAGACAACAGAAACAGATAACAGATAGAGGGAGGCAGATGGCTGACTAACAAAAGAGCGACGATGACAGACGGATGGTTGACGTGTACGATATATTCTGTAAAGACCAAAAACAAAAGACAGGAGGGAATATACAAGGCTTATACAGACATAACGTCATTTACGGGGATGCGGCTCATCACCTAGAAGCGGCTCGCAGTGGCAACCAAGGGAAAACCAAATGTATATTTGATTATCTACATAAATAATAGTGATACAACTTTCGAAATTTGTTAGAAAGTACTTTGTAATATGGAGAATTAGAGTATGTAGCTTCTACTTTGGTGTAAGAAAAACCTCTCTTAGTATAATGCTATTAAGATTAGTTGTTTCAAACAAGATACCTCTAATCATATAATGGGTAAAAATAGAAATATATATAAGAGTACTTTCATAAGCGAGTAGATAGGTTTTATAGGTCTTATATATTCTGTGTGAATTGTTTTTACTTTAATCTAAACAGATTTTTAAAAGTTGTACTAACAAATTGACAGGAGGAAAACTACATACAAAATTGATCAAATTGACTACATGATATCTGCTTATTGGCTTAACCTATAAATTCAATAATTTGCCAGTTATTTTACAAAGGTTATCTGAGTAGGTATACCAAGTTTGAGGTTGAACAAAAAAGTCTTCCATCTTTTATACAGAACTGACAGAACTTTGTATAAAAATCAAATGCTATAGTATTTTAAGCTTGAAATCTCTAGAACCAATATTCCAAACTGCCTAAAACTTGTTCAATAGTCTGACCCATATTAGGAGACCAGGAAATAATACTTTTAGCTTTATCTAAGGAGTATACTGTACAAGGTTGAAGCTTAAGACTAATAGTTTTACACATATATTTTTATAATAATCAAGGAATAAAATAAGAAAGGTTTACCCATTGGGCCTGAAGTTTCATGAAGTTACTTATATTAATGTTATAAAGGATAATACAAAGTATTGGAATTATAAGTTAATCCAGTGTGTAGATATCATATTATCAAATAAATCAACTATATATATTATTTTACTTCATCATATAGTACTATAACTTCTAAGAATAACTATAAACAAATACAAAAGTAGCTAATACATAACATGCAAGGTTTATAATAACTCTCTATTTACTTAATAAAGTATTCTCTATATGTCTTTCAATTTCTTTAGCATTAAGTATAACAGGACTGTTATTTTAAACTACCAATTGGAAAGATAATATACTGGGAGAAACATTTCCTATTATGAAATAATAACAATATTTACTAATTCTCCATGTTTCAAAGTACCTTCTAACAAGTTTCCAAAGTTGTATCACTATTATATATGTAGATAATCAAATATACATTTGGTTTTCCCTTGGTTGCCACTGCGAGCCACTTCTAGGTGAAGAGCCGCATCCCCGTAAATGACGTTAGCAACGAGTGATGGATTCTCCACAAAAGAATGCTTCTTCTGTGCCATTGTGGTCACTAAGGAAAAGGCGTTTCGTAATATCCCCATGAGACGTGATGCTTGTGTTTCGCTAATAGATGGTGGAGTTTCATCGGTGATGCTAATGTTTGGCCAACGTTCCGAGTGTTTGACCAATGCTCCGAGTGTTTGGCCAACTTTCCAAGTGTTTCGCCAATGTTCCGAAGTATGCCGAGTAGCTCTAGACATTCCCAACATGTCTTAGGAATGTTAGTTGGTATTCGGAATGAAAGGGAAATTCTGGTGGGTGTACAGGATTTTGGAGTGCATAAATAATTGATGTTATCACCGTCAATGTTCTGTGCAATTAACACTATCACTTTATCTTGCTTACCCTATTTTCTCCATACTTGCTATCTTTCTCTCTCTTAACCCTTCTCTTCGAATTTCAAGTAAAGAGAAGGGGGGAGGCGAGTGAGACTTTGTGATGTGGTAAAGGTCGGAGGGATGATGAGTTTTCATAACTACAGGGAGCAGGAAACAAAACAAGCATTCATTATTCTACCAGAATACGGTATCGAGGTATAACACATCTTCATATGTAAGGACTAGATAAGCTAGGGACAGCACTAAATTGAACAACAAGAAAATTTTCCATGATTTAACATGATAATATGATGATAACATTAACCCACGCCCTCCTTCCCAACCGAACTTTTGATTTGAAAAAAGAAAATAATACACCCCACCCAACGCAAAACAAAAAAACATAAAAACTAATCTACCCCCCAACCCCCCAACCAATACATCAATGCTCCCACTCCCCACACCAGACAATTTCTCCAGCATAATCCTCGAACTCGGACTCGTGAGGTCGTCAAAATCCCACTTGCCAATGGCTTCGGTAAGGAAATTACATGTTGTTTCGAAGCTCATTTTCAAGAACGCGGAGATGCTGGTTTTCAGTCCTTGGCGGTTGAAGGGTGTGAAGCCGCCATCGTGAGTCATTATGTCTGCAACTAGGTTCAGGTGCGGATGTCGACTGAGATGCCTTGACTGTTTGCGCGAGGGAGTTAGTGTTATGGGGTTGGGGAGAGGTAGGGGAAGGGAGGGAAGGGGGGATTACCCTCCGAAAACGGCAATCTCTTTCATTATGTTAGCTCTAGCCGCTTCAACGCCATGCGCGCCTAGGAGTGCCTCGATGTCATTGGCTTCCAGGGTGTTTGGGTCGATGGTGTCTTGTTCGTTCCAGAACGCAGCGAGGTTGACGCCTTCGACGGTTAGTTTATGCCAAAACCCCTATTAGCCTGATATTCGAAAAAGCCAAGTGATATTTAAAAGAAGATAACTTACTTTGCCAGCAGCTTGTTCCTCCTGCGACATATCTGATGCTTGAACCTTCGCCACGGAGCCAATCCCGCCAAGTTCGTGAATCATTGTTTCCCGGCAGACTTTTTCCACGAGGGGTAACCCGAGCACTTTCGGCGCCTCAACCGGGTATTGCAGTTTCACCTCACACTATTGTCCGCCCTCCTTGCCGAATTCAAACTTCTTGATGTTGTCGGAGATCTAGTCATGGGAGATGGTAGTGTTTTGCTGGCCTTAGTCTTTTCGGCCGTGTTGCCATCTTGCATACTCGTGTCGGTACCAGGTCCTGGGTCCATCTGCTCTCCGTCTTCTTCCTCACCATCGGATGCCTACGCATGTCGGGAGCTCTCCTCTTCGTCATTGTCGGGGTCGTCATAACTAACAGCTTCCAATTTCCTGCTTCGTTGTTTGACTTTAGTAGCGTCGTCGTCGACTTCGTCGTCGCTGATGGCATCCCCGTCTTCGGCCTCGGCCGCAGTAGCCCGTGCAGTTCTCGGTGCTTCCTCCGTTGTACCAGCACTCTCCCGCTTTAACCGTTGCATGTATCTGTTCTGCATTCTGTTCCAATCTAGCAAACTCGGCCTCATCCCAGATAGCAGCAGTCTATCACCAGTTCAGTTAGCTACCGTCCTCTCCACATCCCCGCCCACCTACTCAAATCCACACTCAGCTTAACAACCTTCGCTATCCCATTGACAAACTCTCTCTCCCGCAGTGTCTCCAAGAACTTCATATCAATGAAATTCCTGTCCAGTTGCCAAAAAGCTCCAATGAAATTCTTCCCATGCGGCGAGTCAATCGCCGTCTTCCTGCCAATCGAAGAATCCACCATAGCCAGAAGCGTAGTCGGCACCTGAATGAACCTAACCCCACGCATGAACGTCGCAGCTACACACCCGATCATATCTCCAATAACACCACCTCCAAGTGCAATGACAACAGTGTCGCAGGTGCATTTCTCCGAGAGCATCCAGTCCTCTATCTCAGCCTTCATAGAGCAGGACTTTGAGTACTCGCCCGGCAGGATGGTACAAGAGAGGAGGCGGGCCTCGGGGGAATACCGGGGCGCGCTCCTTCTGAAAGAGGACTCGAAGGTGGGGAGGTAGTAAGGTTGTTGTCTAGAGATAAGTCAGAGTGATTTTGCTGTCGACAAAAACCTGATGATTGTGATGGAGAAAGAATCAGAGAGGGTGGGGAAGAATGTTGGAAATTTTTTTTGTTCATATACCACTCTAACATGACGATAATCTAACAGAAACTATTCAGTTAGTACTGAGAATGCCATCAAGGTTGAATTGGCAATCGAACTGTCTGGATTCCCGAAATTCCAACAACCCAATTATAATCCCCACAAAACTCGTGACGAATAAAAACACAGTGAAGTGGTATTTTTATTTGAGTTAGTAGCTGTAGCCTTTAGTGTCACCAGTAAATTCAAATTATACTCGTTGTAAACATGAACTCTACTCCATTCCACTTGGGTAGCACTGGTATCTCCCACTTGTATACCTGTGTAGGTTGAGATCAACCTTCTGATAATGTGACCATATGAAACAGGTAGTAACCTGTTTGAACTAAGTACAATAGAGATCAGTGGTAGGCCAGCTAGCATTCAATTCCTAAGGGAGACAGAAGAGGCAAAGAGAAGAAGATCTTAGAAAAAGCGAAGGGGAAAGGAATTAATAGAATTACCATTCAACCAAGTATATTTCTTATCTAGGTTCTGTCTGAAGTCTGGCAGTTCCTGCTAGTCAGAAGCCAATCTTGAATAAATGATATCCTCTACCCAAGGTAGAGGTTCCTGAAACTCTACAATACAGATCATTACTGGTAAGTGCACTCTACTGGAATCTTGTGATCCTACCAGAATCCTGGAAGTCTAAGGTAATCCATCACTCCAGCCTTTCTCTACTGCAGGTATATATGACCATTCCTTCCTTTGGAATACATAGGACAAATCCTTACCAGTACAAAAGTATAACCAAATACAATCATAAACAAATTACCAGAATCCTAATAATAGCAGTAGTAAAACAATCAATTAATCAATATAAGCAAGAACAAATGAATTAATATAACAAAGGAAATACAAGTTTAGCTAGTATACAGTTGTCAGAACATGTACACATGTTATATTCTCCTAATCTGAAATACCCTATACCTCTAATCCAATTCCACCTGTTCATTCCTATCTATGTGTTAAAGGATGGAGTCATCATCAGTACTAAAGTAATCCAATTCCCAATAGTTAGAGTCATATTTCTCATCATCATAAGGTTCCCAAAATTGTTCAGGTACAGGTCCAGCTGCATATGGGGTTTATGAAACCTCTATAGGTTCTCAAACTGTTTTGACAGAGTGCAAATTAATCTTAGGCAGTGGGGTCATCACATAGTTTGTAGCCCAAAATTACTGGATGATCTCCAAGGAGTTCTTCAAGTTCTTGATAGGTTTCCAAGAATCATCAGTTCTTTCATATTCTTTGTAGTACACACAGAATTCATCTCTGTTATTTTGGCATCTGTATTCGAGGATTTACTCTGCCTCCCATTCTTCTGGATTGTCAATGATGATAGGTGCCAACCTATCTATTCTTCAAGATGTGAATCTATCTAGTCATCTTCCTTGTATTCATTGAGTGAAGATACATGGAAGAAGGGTTTCTACAACTCTATTCACTGAGGTAATTTGAGGTTGTAGTTATCAGTGTAGATATTATGTTCTAATAACTTGCAGGCACTAAACTATCTGGATTCTAGCTTCTTCGATTATCTAGGGATAGAGGTGTAAGGCCATCCCCTAACCAGTACTCTGGTTCCAAGTCCAATCTGGAATCAGTTGTTCCAGGGTTTTTAATTTTTGTCTACTTGTACTGTCTACCTGAAGGTTGCATGCTTCTGTCCCATATTTACTTCGATTCTTGTTGCTTTATAGGCATTCACTATCTCAATACCCAGTATCTTGCTAGCTGATTGTTGGACTGGGCTAAAGATTTTCCATGACTGACCATAGAGGGGCTAGTAGGGTGAGATGCTCAAGGACTCATGAAAGGTACTGTTCATGGCTGGTGCTATAGAGGAGAGAGTATGGAACCAGTTATTTTTGTCTTTTATTGACAAAGTTTCTCATTATCTATTTAAAAGTGTAAATCCTGCACTCCACTTGGCCATTGGTTTGGTGGTAGTATTAGGTGACCATCTAGACCTAAATTTCAAATGATTTTATCATTTGAAACCAAAGCTTAGAGATAAACCAGAAGCTCTGGTCAAGTATTATACTAAGAAGGAGGCCATGAACATCAAAGATAGTCTTTTGAACCTTTTTGAATGTCTTTTCAGAGGTGGCAGCATCTTCAAAGGGTACTAAGTGCATGTAAGATGTGAACCGGTCTATGATAACTATAATAATATTGTATTTATTTAATTTGGTGAAGGGTCCAGCAAAGTTGATAGCTAAGGACTAGCATGCTTTGTCTGTCTCTGGGAGTGTAAGGTATTATCATGCTGGAAGGGTAATTGGTTCATTGTTAATCCAACATGTATTATAGGAGCAATAATAGCCCATGAAATCCTGCCATATCTGTGGCTACCAAAAGAAACAAGCTGTATATTTGTACCTTTTATGTGCTGGATCGTGTCCAAGTCCTTCATGAACTGCTTTTAGAATGAAATCCTGAAGTGATACTCCCCTTTCCAAAGGTCCAAGAGGGATGAAAAGGTTACAATACCCATTAGTATTCTATGCAATGAGTGGTCCATCATGGATGGAATAGTATAGTTTGTTGCCAGTCTCCTGGACTCTAGTATAGAGGGGGTCAAGTCTGAGCATTGTATTGACTTGAGGATTGAAATTACTCATAAGTTTTGTGTGAACTGTTTCCAAAAAGTCCTTCAGTTTTTTGATCTGCTGATAGCTCCAGAAGGCTCACTATAGAGGGATGTGGAAGGGGATGCTGGAGAGACATCTGGTACATGATCTAGTATTAATATATCTGGTAATCTTTCTTGGTCTGCTATGAACATTGGAGTGGGAGGCAGGTGAGTCGAAGAATGCCATGTAGTGAGTGGAGTAATACTCAGTGGTGAGGAGGAAATGATTGTGCTTCTAGATTTCTTTCCCTTGTCCTTCTTGTTCGACTTTTATTTCTTAGAGTCTCTAGTGAAGTAGCCTGCTTCTTCCTTGTCAGATTTCTTTATTTTGCATTTATTATCAGTATATGCCACACAGCTAATTGCTCTATGTACTGATTTCTTCTTGGATAGCCTGGAGATCATGACTTCATCTCCCCAAGTGTTATCTTTGGTAATAGAACTATCAGTGCTGGCCTGACTCTTAGCAGAGCTTTGATTACTATCTTACATTTCTGAGATCAAGTGACTGTATTCATCTGGATGGCATTAAATATATAGTCAGGGCTTACTCTTAGTATTGAGTTTTGGATAGTGAGGGTTAGAGAGTACTGGGTTTCTGCTGAAAAGTACATATTGCTATTAGTTTCTAAGCTATAGGATGCTGAAGAGGTATAATTGGTTCAGATTTCTGATACGTTAGTTCCTGGAGTGATTTGGGTATCATGATTTTGGGAGGTAGGATCCTGGTAGATTATATAATAAGTTGAAGACCCATCTTCATCAATTCTCAATAGGTACTAGTCTGCTATAAAATTCTGTCCTCCTGCCATATATTGAATAGAAAAGTCGAAGCAGCTAAGATGCTTTAACAAACTTTGCTGCCAGTCATAGAGATTCTTCAGGGTCCTCAATTTAGATAGGCTTTCATGTTTGATAATGATAGTAAACCTGGTGTGTGACGATAGATGTGTAAAGACTTCCACAGGCACAATGATTATTATACCATCCTGTTGGTGTATGAGGTAGTTGCTCTGAGAGGGTGTCAACTTTTAGCTATGGAAGACTACTGGCCTGACCTCCTGTCTGGTTGGTCCTTGTTGTATCTATGCACCTGTTCTGGTAGTGGATGCATCACTAAACACCCATATCATGTCCGGTTTAGAATAATTTATCAGTCGCAAGACCTGGTATTCTACTGCAACCTTTTGCGCTGCCTAGAATGCAGCTTCCTGCAGATTGGTCAAAAGCTATGCTCCATCACTGGTGAATGCTGTAAGTGGAGCTGTAATAGTGGCAATGTATGGTAAAAACTGTGAGATATAATTAACCTTTCTATTAAACCATTGAAGTTCTTTATTATTTTGCAGTCTGATCTTTTCCTAAACAGGTTTTTTCTTTTTTGGTGCTTAATGTATACGATTATCATCAATTATATATCCTAATATTTCAAGCTCATCAGTAAAGAAGATGTTCTTCTTGTGATTTGCATACAGCTTTGCCTGTTCTAGCTTCCAGTAGACCTTTTTAATATATTCTACATGGTCCTGATATATTTCACTAAATATGAGAATATCATCAATGTAGACCGAAATGAAAATACCACATTCATCTGAGAGGGTATCTTCCATAACCCTCATGAAGGTGGCTGGGGCATTGGTGTCTCCTTCCAGCATTAATCTGCCTGTAAACATCCAAAGTCTTTCTTAATTGTGTTGTATTTCTCATCATCTTAGTGAACTCTGGTCTGACAATAGGTCTTACTAAGGTCTATTTTGCTTCTCATTTTCACTCTGCTAACAGCATTGAGTATTACCTATTGGTTGGATATCAGTGAGTGATTCTTAATTGTGTTTAGATTCCTTTATCATAGATCTGCCAGTGGTCTCATGACACCATTCAGTTTGCCTTGTACAAACATACTTGATCCACTAGGTATTTGTGCTCTGTAAATAACTCCTGCTTTCTGTTACTTCTTGATCCATCCATTGAATAATGGTGGGAGCTTTTCCAGTATCTTCTAGTTTGGCATTTTCAGGTAAAGAGTGGGATCCTTCAGGTAGATCCTATAGTCGATCCAACTTCTTGATGGTATAATGGTATGTACCTCTTTGACAAATACCTTAGAAAACAACCACCTAAATTGGGATGCTTGTTCTACCTTTGCTATTACTGATCTTGGCTAAGCAGACTGTCTATTACAGTTCACTCTTACTTTATGATCATGGAAGTATAAACTGTTTTGCCTGTGGTCTATCATAGCTCTAAATGTGACAAGGTCATTCATACTTATTAACATATCATAATCTGAAACTGGTGTTACTACCATCCCAACTTTTGGTATCTTCATTTTTCCTATCTGAATATCAACAGTACTATTGTAGTTACTACTTGATCTTGATCCTTTAACTGCCATTTTTACAGTGACAGGTCACTCTTGGGACTGGCAGGAAATGTTATGTGTGGTGACAAATTGATTACTTAACAAGCTTCCAGCACTAGTTCCTGTATCAGCTAGAACTCTTGCTTGTTTGCTATTAACCACCATGTTGAATTTGAGAGCCTGGAAAGGTCTGCCAGGGTCCTTAGGTATCCCACCAGTTGTTTTGTAAGTCCTTATGGTGTCTTTTCCATCCACCTCATAGGTTGAGTTGCTTTCTACCTTTTTCCTTATCAGCACTATTGGTATCGCGCTCTGTGACTCTGATATGATTTGTTTTAACTTCTTTCTTAGGGCACTCATTCACCATATGTATACCTTCTCCACAGTAGAAGCAAGCACCTTCTTTCTTCCTTTGATCTATTTTCTTCTTGCTGTATTTCTTGTTCTTTGCATAGGTTATTTTCTTTGCTGGTGCCTTACCTTTCCTTATTACCTTGCTACTGTAGACTTAAGTGTATTGATATTCCTTCTTTGGTTTGTTTGACTTACTGGTGGAGCAGTTGCTGCTGCTGCTATAGGTTCTAGTTTTGTATATGATAGTATTATATCTTTCTACAATCTGTACTATCTGCTTCCAGGTATCTGTTTCCCTGATCTAGGGTTCAACATCTCTTCTCCAGTGAGAATCTATTGCATCTAGGAACTACTGCATTTGTATATAGTCTGAGACAGATTCACTTGAAAGGGTAGTTCTCAAGTCTTCCAGTTCCCCAGTGAGCTTCAATATCCTTGCAGGTTTGCCTTCAATAGTATGTGATACCTTCCACTACTACTAGTATAGGTCATCTGTAACGTGATTTACGGGGATGCAGCTCTTCACCTAGAAGCGGCTCACAGTCGCAACCACAGGAAAACCAAATGTATATTTGATTATCTATATAAATAATAGTCATAAAACTTTGGAGATTTGTTAGAAGGTACTTTGAAATATGGAGAATTAGAATATATAGCTTCTATTTTGTTGTAAGAAAAACCTCTCTTAGGCTCATGCTATTAAGATTGGTTGTTTGGGGCAAGATACCTCTAATCAGATATTATATAAAAATAGAAATATACATAAGAGTGCTTTCATAAGTCTGTAGATAGGTTTTATAGGTCTTATATATTCTGTGTGAATTGTTTTTACTTTAAGCTAAACAGATTTTTAAAGGTTGTAGTAACAAATTGACAAGAGGAAAACTATATACAAAATTGATCTATTTGACTACATGATATCTGCTTATTGGCTTACCCTATAAATTCAACACTTTGCCAGTTATTTTACAAAGGTTATCTGAGTAGGTATACTAAGTTTCAGGTTGAGTGAAGAAGTCTTTCATGTTCTGTACACAACCAACAGAAATTTATATAAAAATATAGTGCTATAATATTTCAAGCTTGAAATTTCTACAACCATTATTTCTAACTGCCTAAAACTTGTTCACTAGTGTGACCCTTATTAGGAGACCGAGAGATAATATTTTCAGCTTTGTCTAAGAAGTACACCTTACAAGGTTGAAGCTTAAGCCTAGTTTTTTTACACATATATTTTTACAATAATCAAGTAATAAAATATGGAAAGTTTACCCATTGGGCTTGAAGTTTCATGTAGTTACTTATATTAATGTTATAAAGGATACTACAAAGTATTGGAGTTATAAGTTAATCCAGTGTGTAGATATTATATTATCAAATAAATCAACTATATATATTGTTTTACTTCATCATATAGTACTATAACTTCTAAGAATAACTATAAACACATACAAAAGTAGCTAATCCATAACATGCAAGGTCTATAATAACTCTCTATTTACTTAAAAAAGTATTCTCTACATGGCTTTCAATTTCTTTACTATTAAGTATAAAAGGACTGTTATTTTGAACTACCAATCATAAAGACAATATACAGGGAGAACCATTTCCTATTATGAAATAGGAACTGCATATTCTAATTCTCCATATTTTAAAGTACCTTCTAATAAGTCTCCAAAGTTGTATCACTATTATTTACGTAGATAATCAAATATACAGTTGGCTTTCCCTTGGTTGCCACTCCAAGCTGCTTCTAGGTGAAGAGCCGCATCCCCATAAATCACGTTATTGGTAGAAGCTTCAAATTGCTACTTGAATTGGGTCCGAAAGGTTTCAAGGTTGAGTGTATGTTCATGCTCATTGAGTAGTATCATATATATGTTATGTGGTTACTTTTTCAGTGTAGGCTCCATAGTAATCAACCAAATCTTCTGTATTATTATTGATGTCATGCTTTGAGAGATACTTCTTTACTTTCCTGAACAACTTCTTAAGCCCATTAGGTTTCAGGTTATCTCCCTCCCCACTGAAATTCAATAGTTGAGGGCAGTTGATCTTGAGCCTTTGTACTACATCACTCATTCTTGCTCCTCTTAGTGGTAATCATGTATTACAAACCCGGCATGGTTTATAATGGTTTCACATGACATACGATTATATGTCATAGTATTTTCTTTGTTAAAAGTTTGTGCATAGGACTCACTTGAGTCATATGATATTATGTTTTGCACTATAACTCATATACGAGTCATAGGGTTTCACATGATTCACAGTTGTGAGTCATAGTTGTTTATATTTGAATTTAGTTGGTACACTGAGGGTTGACTCATAGGTGCACCTATGAGTCATGAGGATTAAGAGGCATGACTTCGTTTATACGAGTCATGAGGTTTTGCACATGACCCCTTTAAGGTCATGGGACTTTCGTACATGACCAAGTATGGTCATGAGGTTATATGTTACACGAGTGTATGAGTCACAGTTGTGACTCATTTGATTTGTAAGCGGGTTGCTGGAAGAACTATATAAGGAGGTCAGTAGGACCTGATAGTTAGTTCTTCACGCAACCACCTAAGTTATTTCCTATCTTATAAGTTATCAATAAAACACCTTTACGCTCTTTACAACAAAGACCAACAATCACGAAGAAGAAACAGAACGAATACTAGTTAGTGCTATAAGGACTTAGTATTGACAACGGTCAATATCTAAGACATAGCGTAAGATAATAAGTATTAAGAATTCTCAAAGGAAAGAGAATACAATAAGAGATAGTAAGTATTATCTTTGGAAAGAAGCTAACATTAGAATCATTGCCTGTTGCGAGATGTAGGAAGGAAGAGATCATATAGCCGATCGTAAAATTTGGTTGCGTCTCTAAGCAACACCCAACGATACTACAGATTTTAGATACGAAGATCAGTCCTTAGAACTCCAAGAGGTTGCACAAGAACTTGCAAGAACAGCCTCGGAAAGAGGGAGAACACCAAGTCCAGTTACACCAGAAGAAAGTTCACAACACAGCAAATCCTCAAGCGAGGAAGAAGAAAGAACAGAAAGAATGTCGGGCCAAGGACAAGCAGCAGGTCAGGCTGCAAACCCACCACCAGCAGAAGGAGAACCACTTGGACAACTAGCTCAGATATTACAAGCCATGAACGTTCTGAAACCGAACATCAAACCACCAAGCACTTACACGGGTGATAGAAAAGAACTCAGGAACTGCCTAGCGGAACTGCAAATCTACTTCCAAGCAGTGGGATGGGCAGAAGAACACAATGAAGAAAAAATCACCTATGTATCCAGTCTGCTAAGGAAAGAGGCAAGCTCATGGCTCACACCCTATATGGAAGAAATAAGAACCAAACCCTGCAACAACTGGGAAGAATTCAAGGAAGCAATTAAAAATCAATTTGGGGAAATTGATCAAAGGGGAACAGCGAGAATACAACTCAAAAATATGGTCCAAAGAACTCAGATTATGACGGAATACTGGAACAAGTTCAAACTAGCCAGGACAGAAGCAGAATTTGACGACACGACAGTAGAAGAATGGCTATACACGGGAATGAACCCAAAATTGCAAGAGCAATTTGATCACTATGATCAAACAATTACATCTGCAGATGAATTGGCAGTATGGGCCATGAACAAAGAAATTCGACTAGCCACACACAAGCATTTGCGCCAGGCAAAAAAGGTTAAGAGAGAGACATACGGGACCCTAAGAAACCAAGATGGCACTTTTAAGACAACCCTCAAGGAAATCCCACAAGGGGACCCTATGGATTTGGACGCCACAAACTGGAGGAAGTATCAAAGGCTGCCCCAGGACAAATGGAAAAAACGCACAAAAGCAGGATTGTGCTACTAGTGCGGAAGGAAGGGCCATCTAGCAAAGAACTGTCGGGTCAAGAATACCAGCAGTAAAGGACCAAAGATCCGGGAACTAGATGTGGAAAAGGAGGAAAAAGAGGCTTTAAACGAAGAAAGTCCCCAAGAATAGATAGTCATGGGTACGATCAAAAGAAACCCATCAAAAGAGGGAGGACGTCCCCAGGAAAGGATGGGCCAGGGGACGACAAAACAAAAAACATCAAGATAGCACACCTCAACACCACAATAACCAACAAAGAACTAAGAAACCTCGAATCAGACCACATCATGGTCAAAGTACAACTGTTACGATCGGCTATATGATCTCTCATTTCTTATATCTCGCAACAGGCAACGAGCCTATTATTAGCTTTTCTTGTTAGAGACAATACTTACTATCTCTTATTGTATTCTCTTTCCTTCGAGGATTCTCGATACTTATTATCTTACACTACGTCTTAGATATTGACCGTTGTCAATACTAAATCCTTATAGTGCTACTAGTATCTTTTCTGTTCTTCTTCTTGATTGTTGGTCTTTGTAGTAAGGAGTGTAAAGGTGTTTTATTGATAACTTATAAGATAGGAAATAACTTAGGTGGTTGCGTGAAGAACTAACTATCAGGTCCTACCAACCTCTTTATATAGTTCTTCCAGCAACCCGCTTACAAATCAAATGAGTCACAACTGTGACTCATACACTTGCGTAACATATAACCTCATGACCATACTTGGTAATGTGCAAAAGTCCCATGACCTTAAAGGGGTCATGTGTGAAACCTCATGACTCGTATAAACAAAGTCATGCCTCTTAATCCTCATGACTCATAGGCGTACCTATGAGTCAACGCTCAACATACCAATCAAATTCAAACATAAACAACGATGACTCACAACTATGAGTCATGTGAAACCCTATGACTTGTTCTTTGGTCATAGTGCAAAACATATCATCATATGACTCAACTGAGTCATGTGAAAACCCTTTTTAACAAATGAAACCATTACAAACCATGCCGGGTTTGTAATAACAACTCCACAGCAAGCAACAAAAAATATTGACAAATGCAATGATTGACTCAGGGGCAACAGAAGATTTTATAGATCGCAACTTCGCTATAAACCATCAGTTACCTTTGATGAAAATTGAAAAACCAAGAGATATATACATGGTGGATGGAACTGTATCGGATGCGGAACCAATCACCCATGTTACGGAAATCCCTATGGACATTGGAAGCCACAAAGAGAAAGCAACTTTCCTAGTGGCTAACCCTGTCAAGCGTGAAGTCATCCTTGGCATGACATGGTTAAAGGACCACAACCCAAGGATCGATTGGAAAAATGAAGAAATCACCTTCAATAGTGACAGGTGTAAGGCAGTATGCCTTGATGCCTCCCCAACGGTATATGCAGTACCAGAAAAGGAAGCAATTCAGGAGAATCTAAGGAGTCCAATTCTAAGGGTCAGCACCAAGGAAGGACCAAATTATGAAGTCACAGTCAAAAGGCTGAGAGAAGACGTGAAGATACCTATGAAAGGCTTGCAAAAGGCTGCAGGAAGTGACCTGTTCAGCATAGAAGAAGCAACAATTCCAGCAAGAGAACAGAGGCTCCTTGGAACAGGAATTTCAATGGGACTTCCGGAAAACACCTATGCCCGCATCGCACCCAGAAGTGGTTTGGCAAGCAAAAACGGCCTTATCATTAATGCTGGAGTAATAGATGCAGACTATACAGGAGAAATTCGGGTCCTATTGGTAAACCTGTCAGAAGTGGATTATGTGGTCCACAAAGGAGATAAGATCGCCCAGATAATTATTGAAAAAATAATTTCAACACCATTCAAGGAGGTACAACAACTTCAACCCACAGAAAGGGGCAACAAAGGATTCGGTAGCACAGATCACCAAGAGGAAGAACCATCTCAGAACAAGAAAAAACTATCGATTGCTTTCATCTCAGCACAAGCATTCGGTAGGATGCACAAAAAAGGAGAAATCACCGGAATCCTAAAATGGGACGATGCAAGACGATGCAAGACTCACACTGGCAGCTACAACAATTAGCACTGAACTAGCCCTGCAAAAGAAAGAAAAGGGTGGAAAGGAAACATTAAGACAAATAGTGCCTAAGGAGTATCACAACTTCTTAGACATATTTGAAGAAAAAGAAAGAACCGAGTTGCCACCACATAGGACAGCGGACCACAAGATCGAAACAGAAGCGCCGCCACCATTGATGAAACTCTACCCCTTAAGAAGGGAAGAACTCAAGGAACTCAGAGAATACCTGGAAAAGAACCTAGAAAGATGATGGATAAGACCTTCATCCTCATCAGCAGGAGCACCCATACCTTTCATCAAGAAAAAAGATGGAGGCTTAAGGCTCTGTGTGAACTACGGAGGTCTCAACACAGTATCAAAAAAAGATAGATATCCATTACCATGGATAAGCGAAGCCTTGGATCAACTGCAAAGGGTGAAGTATTTCACCAAACTCGACATCAAGGACACATATCAACATATACGGATTGCCAAAGGGGATGAATGGGAAACAGCATTCAGAACACAATATGGACTATATGAATATATGGTCATGCCATTCGGATTAGCCAATGCACCAGCAACCTTCCAGTGATGGGTCAATAACGCACTCAGCAAATACCTAGATGTCAACTGCATGGCCTATTTGGATGACCTCCTGGTATATTTGGATACCATGGAACAACACCAAAAGGATGTGGCCATGATATTAGCAAAACTCAAAGAAATTGGAGTACGGCTAAAACCCACGAAATGCAAGTTTCACAAAAAAGAGACTGAATATCTGGGGTTCATCATCAACTCTGAAGGAGTAAGAACAGACCCTACCAAAACAGATGCCATAAAAGTATAGACAATGCCAAAAAAAGGTTAAAGACATACAAAGCTTTGTGGGATTCTGCAACTTCTACCGAAGGTTTATAGAATGATTCAGCAGGATAGCAAAACCGCTATCCAACAGGACAAAGAAAAATCAAAAGTGGGAGTGGGGAGAGCCGGAGCAAAAGGCCTTGGAAGGTCTTAAGAAAAGACTCACTACAACCCCAATACTAAGACACTTCGACCCAGAAGCACCCATCATAATGGAAACGGATGCATCAAATTATGTCTGTTCCGGAATAATATCGCAACAAGACAAGGAAGGGCTATGGAAACTAATAGTCTATCGGTCAAAAACAATGACCAAAGCAGAATGCAACTATGATATACATGATAAAGAACTCCTTGCAATAATGCATGCCCTCAAGGAATGGAGGAAATAGGCACAAGGAAGCCCTCACACAGTCAAGATTCTTACGGACCACAAGAACCTTGTCCCATTCACAACTACCAAAGCCCTGAATGGAAGACAAATACGATGGAGTGAAGAGCTAAGCCAATACAATATCAAAATTGAATATCGACCAGGCAAGGAAGGGGCAAAACCGGATACCCTTACAAGAAGAAGAAATGACATACCAACAGAAGGAGATGATCGTCTTACGCAACGACAAAGGATTCTGTTACCAAAAGAACAATTCTTTGTGAATGAAGGATATGCCTCAGGCTCAGAAGAAATTAATACTATAGAACTATGGACAATAGAAGACCAAGGAACAGAAAAGAACATCAAAGAAAAGACATCACAGGATGTGTTGCTCCAAGATATTCGAAAGGGCATAGAAAGGAAAGATAAAGAATACCCAAAAGTGGCACTAGGATCATGCAATTGGAAGGAAGGGTATATGTGGTATGAAGGAAAAATTTGGTTACCAGAAGATGAACCAATAAGAACTGAAGCAATAAGAAGGAATCAAGACACACCACAAAATGGACACCGAGAAACAGCCAAAACATTTGAATTGACACAATGAACATACTACTGGCCAGGCATGCGCCAAGACATTAAGCGATATGTCAAAAACTGTGACATGTGTCAACGAATAAAACCAAGTCGCCACGCACCCAATGGTCTACAGCAACCATTACAGACCCCAGAAAAACCATGGAAATCCATCAGCATGGATTTCATCACAGATTTGCCACTATCAAATGACTATGACACCATATGGGTTGTGGTAGACTGCCTAACAAAGATGGCTCATTTCATACCCTGTCGAAAGGATATGAAGACCAAACAGTTTACACTGCTATTTATGAAAAAGGTCTTCAAATTACATGGATTACCAAAAGACATCATCAGCGATAGAGGATCAATATTCACATCGGACCTATGGAAAGAAATGACCAAAGGATTGGACATCACCAGGAAGATAAGTACAGCATTCCACCCCCAAATGGACGGTCAGACAGAGCGAACAAATGCCTCACTGGAACAATTCTTAAGGGCATATGTGGAATACTCCCAACAAGATTGGGAAGAAAGGCTATCATTTGCAGAGTTTGCATACAACAACACAAGACAAGACGTCATTAAAACAACACCCTTCTACGCAAACTATGGACATCACCCCATCAACGAACCTATGGGACACATAGGTTTACCAGGAATATTGGAAAAAGAGGATATCAGCCAACTACACAGACTCATCAAGATAGAAATAAGAATGGCACAAGACAAAATGAGGGAAAACAACGATCACCACAGAAAACCCGATTCAAGACTAGAATCAGGAGACAAAGTCTAGTTAATTACCAAGGACATTCATACCACGAGACCATCGAAGAAACTGGATTATCGGAAAATTGGACCATACAAAATCATTGAAAAAATTGGGGAAAAAGCTTATAAGCTAGACCTCCCGGCCTCAATGAAAACGAAATATCCAGTCTTCCACATCAGCAAACTCGAACTCTACTCAGACAATCCTCTACCCTCACAAAAGGAATTTCCCCCTCCTCCTATAGAAATAGAAGGAGAAGATGAATACGAACATGATCAAATAGTCGACTCAAGACTACATTACAGAAAACTACAATACCGAGCCAAGTGGACCGGTTACTTGACGCAACACGATGGAGAGTGGTACCTAGCAGACAATTTCAATAATGCCAAATATGCAATCGAATGTTTTCACTGAAAAAACCCAGGAAAACCTGGTCAAGGAGGAGGAACAAATGAGCGACAAGGACTGGATCAACCTAGTAGACCTTCCCGCATCCACACCAATTACACTCGAACAAGAAAAACACAACTAGAAAAACTGGACTGGTTGCTTCGACGATGGATGCCAAGTACACTTTACGGAAAAAGAAGGGGCCGATTACTGGCCGAAAAAACACAGAACCCCCCTACCACCACCCCAATTACCCATGACGACATGGGAAGAAATGTCACCACCCCCACAGATGCCACCCCAATTGCCATGTGACAACAACATCCTCTTAACGACAAAAGAAAGAAGGTTTTCAGGGACGAAAACGAGAGGTGGGGGGGCAAAAAATCTTGGCCCAAGGTCAAGAAAGATGGGAACCAGTTGGAAGAATGTCCAACGATAACCCATACCGATTCCTTCGAGAGAAAGGAGATATTGAGAAGAAAAATTTAGGAAAAAGAAGGGCAAATTGCAAAGCATGAGGAGGATAAGAAATGGTCAAAAGGAGAGATAAAGGGCAAGGACATAAGAATCTGTGCCCTAGAAAGAGAGGTAGCAAGAGAATGCTATGCGAGGAAGGAGGAAGAAAAAAGATTTAGCAGAATTGCAGGCGATATGGCACACATCCACAGAAACATAAAAAAAATATGTGTACTATGAAAAGTACCATCATGAATCCTCAAGGGACTGAGGATTTAGGGAGAGGGGAGCTAGTATTACAAACCCAGCATGGTTTGTAATGGTTTCACATGACATACGATTATATGTCATAGTATTTTCTTTGTTAAAAGTTTGTGCATAGGACTCAGTTGAGTCATATGATATTATATTTTGCACTATAACTCATATACGTGTCATAGGGTTTCACATGATTTACAGTTGTGAGTCATAGTTGTTTATATTTGAATTTAGTTGGTACACTGAGGGTTGACTCATAGGTGCGCCTATGAGTCATGAGGATTAAGAGGCATGACTTCGTTTATACGAGTCATGAGATTTTGCACATGACCCCTTTAAGGTCATGGGACTTTCGTACATGACCAAGTATGGTCATGAGGTTATATGTTACACGAGTGCATGAGTCACAGTTGTGACTCATTTGATTTGTAAGTGGGTTGCTGGAAGAACTATATAAGGAGGTCAGTAGGACCTAATAGTTAGTTCTTCACGCAACCACCTAAGTTATTTCCTATCTTATAAGTTATCCATAAAATACCTTTACACTCTTTACAACAAAGACCAACAATCACGAAGAAGAAACAGAATGAATACTAGTTAGCACTATAAGGACTTAGTATTGACAATGGTCAATATCTAAGATATAGTGTAAGATAACAAGTATTAAGAATTCTCAAAGGAAAGAGAATACAACAAGAGATAGGTAAGTATTATCTTCGGATGGAAGCTAACAATAGGATCATTGCCTGTTGCGAGATATAGGAAGGAAGAGATCATATAGCCGATCGTAACATCATGGGTCTTCCAGGAATTGTGGGCCTTCTGACTATTTGTACTCTCCTTTGGGTGTTTCAGGTTTGACTAGTTTTGCTGGTGATTCCACAAATGCTCCTGGAGGTGGTATTCACTCTCTGGCTCCTGACTGCCTTACTGCTTGCCTTGCTACTTGAGATAGAACTCTGCTTCTGAAGACTCTTCTCAATAGGCTTCTGGATCTGTATCTAGTTTCTGGAGTGTATTTTCTTGCTGCTCAGAGGATTATCTGTTCTGCTGTGAGGTCCTCTTCTGAGTTGGCATTAAGATCTTCAAGTTGTAGGGCACTTTCAGCCTGTACTCAACCTGCAGTTTCTGAGTCTGAGTTGCTGTCTGTTCCTAAATAGTTCTGAATGAACACTAACCTGTGAGTTGGTCTAGGTATCCTTCTGGACTGGGTCCTTCAATGACTTCTTTGTTCAGAAATTGTGAATGTAGCAACTAAGCTAGGAGTGTCTTTCTCTACTACTCCTGCTTTTAACTAGTTATCAAGATACAGGAAGAGTGATTGATTCTACCTACTATTCTTGTTCAACAGAACCTGTGAGTACCCACAGAGGGTTAACTTACCTGCTGAGGCAAAATAAATGTAACAGGTAGTAATCTGTATGAAGTAAGTATAATAGAGATCGGTGGTAGGCTAGCTAGTATTCCATTCCTAAAGGAAACAGAAGATGAAAAGACAAGAAGGTCTTAGAAGAAATGAATAGAAGAAAGGAATAATAGAATTACCATTCAAACAATTATATTTCTTATCTAGGTTCTGTCAGAAGTGTGATAGTTGGTGCTAGTTAGGAAGGCTGTCTTAAATATATGATATTCTCTACCCAAGGTAGAGGTTCCTGAAAGCTCACAACCACTATCATTACTGGTAAGTACATACTACCAGAATCTTGTAATCCTATGGGAATCCTGAAAGTCTAAGGCAATTCCTTACTCAAGCCTTATCTCGACTACCAGTATACATGATCATTCCTGTCTGGAGAATTCTTAGGATAAAACCTTACCATTACAAAAGCATAACTAAATGTAATCATAACAAATTGCCCACATCCTAATGATACTGGTAGTGAAACAATCAATTAACCAACATAAGCAAGAACAAATGAAATAACATAACAAAGGAAATACAAGTGTAACTTGTATATAGTTGCTAGACCATGTACACATTTTACAGTTCTAAACACTCTCCTCTCTGCTTGCAGGCCTTGATTTAAAGTTAGAAAATCTGAGGCGAATGGCTCTAGAGAGCTTGATCTTATTGAGTCAAAAGCAAATGTTATTCCTAAAAGTGAGGCTAATTGGAACATCAAATTATTACGCACTCAGTGTCTTAAGCAGGCAAGAATAATTGATGTAGAGAAGCTACTGGCAGAACAAGACACTGAGAAGCCCAGGCAACTTGTTAAGCCTGCTAAGGCTGACTGGAGACAACTTCCAGGTAGCCTTCTACTAAGTATGAAGCAGCTTGAGAAACTACCATAAGAGAGAGGCTGCTGATAAGAAGAGGTCTCTTGCTACCAATAGAAATAAGGTAAAGAAAAGTGGCCTTGAAAGTTGAAAACCTTACATATGAAAGGCAAAAAAAAAATGCCCACCAGTGAAAGTAGGAGTTTAGGCAATACTTCATGGTGATGAGAATGTTACTGAGTTGGTTGAGATAAGTAGTAGTGGAGAAAGTGATGAGGAAGTTATTACTGAGGTATGTCGCTTAATATAAGCAAAATTAGCAACTTTGAATCTAATGACTCTATACTTACAGACTGCCTAACTACTTTTGAAAACCTGTACCTCAAAGCCAAGACCTCTATATAACTGTACCAGCAAATAGTTGTATGATTGGAATTTTTCTTTATACCTAGATTCATTAGTTATTGGACAATCACAATTTCTAATTTTCTTGATATTTTTGGGTTGTAATTATTTATTGAATAAAGGTTTAGCTATAATCTTTTCAATACCAATATATACAGATTCTGCAAGCTAATACTCATCCTCCATCTCTTCTACAACTCAGGTCATTGAAATTTATTTCCTATTTGGAAATGACTCAACACTGTGAAAACATTACGACTTTTTTCTTCCTCTCCTCCAACTCAGGAGTGGCAGGAGACACACTTTCCCTCACTTGTTTGCATTTCAGTATCCCCTATCTGCTTCTCCCTTGAGGTCTACCCTCATGAAGATGTCCTACCTAATCCCTTTCTCCTGCCATCTCTTCATGATTTCAGTTACTCCCCTTATCATGCTTTTTCTTCACTTCACTTAGCAATCACTCCAGTTGGGACCACTCAGTCAGTCATTCTGCAGATGTCCAGGGACACTGTTTGCAGTGGGAGGAAACATTTTAACAGTCTATAATCAATTTCTCCATTCTCCTCTTTCATTGGAGGCTGTCTAATCAGACACAATTGTGTTATCCGATAGTAGCTGCGAGCTCCTGAGCTCTCCCCTCCTCTCTTCCCTGTTATAGATGATCAGTTAGTACCCTACTGCCCCCCTTTCCTGTGCCCCATACCTTCCTACCTCTGGGATCCCTTCTGGCAGTGACACTATCTCTCCTATCACAAGGGACTACATGAGAGACATGGTAATATGATTGGTCAGCATCGAAACTACACTATCTGGTACCTTAATACCATCCATCTACTCATCAGTCGAAAACTGCTCACCACCAACCCTCCACACATCAGCCAGCAACCGTTCGCCACCTAACCACCACTCATAAACTGGTGACCTCTCACCACCTACCCAGCTGATATCATACTGCCACTACTACCCCCTCTATTCAGGCAGGCTTCTGGGCCTCCATATTTCTACCACGCCTCTTCTAGGTGCCTGGCTGCTTCTTGACCCCCTAGATTGGGCTATATGCCCATAAATAAGATTGTCCAACTTCTGGTAGGGCTCGCAACCATAAGTTGAGTTTGGTTTTCCTTAGGTTTAGGTTTTAGGATTTCTTTAATAGGTGCACTATTGGGAGTTTGGTTTTCTTAGGTACTGCATGATGTTAGTGGGATTTCATACTTTTGTATAGTTTACAGGAGAGTTGCTTGTTAGGATAGTTTTTTCCATCAGGTCTTTGGGACATAGTTTTTCTATAGCTTTTCAGGGCCCAGTCCATGGTAGAGGTTTTTTTGATGTAATAGACCTGCAGGCTTCATGTGGATTTTGTACCTTAAACAAAATTAAATAATCAGGAAAAAAAAGAATAAAAAAAATCTGCAAGCTAGCGTATTTGACCTAGTGTTGGGACACTCCCTAGTTATGGGACACTACATAAAATGTGACTACTTAATTGAAAAACTGTTGTAACTCAGACAATATTAAATCATATAAGCTACAAATTGATATCTTAATAGCCAGTTTCCATCTCAATAACCTCTATCAGATTTATATCCATTGAACTAATACAGCTATATGTATGAGTAAATATATACCAAGAGTGATAATTCATGATTGACTTACAAGGTTAAGGTTTTTGAGAAGAGAAAAAATTATAAAATTATTCTACTTCCTGGCACAGGTAGAGATGGTTCTGGGCCGCAATTGGTGAGTGGTAGCAGGTTGATTGGAGCTCTGTTGGAGTCAAGTCATTAGATTTGGTGAAAGTGAATATTATCTGAATGGAAGACTTACTTTATTAGTGGCCTGATATAGTTGATTATCAACCATTTCTTCATCACTGCAAATCTCAGAGTTGTCATCATCAGAGCTGGATGTGATGGCCTCTTCAGCATGGTTCAGGTAAGTCTCTCCTCTTTGATTGGTCTTAGATTGTATCTTTCTCCTAACTTGACCTTTGGTCTCCTTATGCTTTGCCGCAGCTTCTGCCTTTTTCTTATCAAGTTCCATACGCTTATGATATAGCCTCGCCAAGTGCTTGGAGCTTAGTAGAAGTCCACCACATAGTTGCCTTCTATCAGCTTTGGCCGGTTTTGCTAGTTGGCGTACCTTTGCAACTTCTTCCTCTGCGATAACCTTTGCAGCATTGATAGTGCGAGCTTCTTTGATACATTGGGTCAAGAGATCCTTAAGAGCTTTATTGGCAAGAGTTTCCTCTATTTGCTGATTACTGAGTTCAATACGATCGAGCTCAGGGGCTCCAAATACTCTTCCTGCTGATAGACGAAGACCGGGTCGTCTTGTGGCTAGAGGAGTCTGGGGGACCATATTTGCCTGTAAGATAGGATCTCTTAGGATACGATTTCTGTTGAATGGAATCAGCCCACAGGCACGCCAGGCGGACCGGATAGTCTCTGGCTGAAAGGTCTTTTGCCTTGCTCTCTGAAGCATGGGAAAGATGTCACCCTTCTTAATCATACCATATGGGCCTTGCTGACGTACACGATCTTCTAGCTCTTGCTTGTAATAGGTTGTAAGTGGGCTGAAGATGCCAACATCGAGAGGTTGGAGAACATGAGTCGAATGGGAGGGAAGACAGAGAAGATGAATATTGTGGTCGATAGCATACTTGACAAACTCATAGTTCTCCACATGTGTTGAATGTCCATTCAAGACAAGAATACGATGCTGGTTGATACCATTCATAGAATGAGTTCGTGGTTCGAATACTTCCTGAAACCACCGAAAGGTGATATCAGTGTTGGTGTACCCTTTGGGGGAAGTGGCAAACAAAGCATCTTCCTTCTCTTCGATCTCGATATTTGTATGGTGTCCGATCAAGTGAGCATTTGCCTTGAAGATAATCAGTGGAGGCAAGACTTTGGCTGCACCTGAGATGGCTTCCACAAGAGTAACCCAATCATGACCACCATCCTGGATGATACTTGGATTTCGGCGTGAGGCATGGCAAATCATGGTACCTGCTCCTCCCAATCCAATTGCGAATCCCTTTTCATCAGTATTCCAAGTGTCCTCATCCTTGACATGGAACTTGCACTGAATGTGATAAAAGCGATCAAGATGCATCTTAAAGGAATCCAGGTCTGTGGCTAGAGCCCTCTCCCTATCCAAACATCTTCCTACTTTGGCATCCAAGTCAGGATGATGACCCAAAAAGCGGCTGAGCCAATGCTCTCCAACTTGGTCTCTCGAATTCTGTGCATGAAGGAGACTCTGAACCATTTGATAGACATGTCTGCGGCGAGTTGGAAATCCGTAGTCATCCCACTTCTTAATCCATGTGCTCAATGCCTCCTCCTCGGAGATGGAGAGAAGCTGCTGGATTTCGTGAGCTGCCTTGGCTGCTGTTGAATGTTGTGAGATTCGATTATGAAGGGTCGATTTTGGTACTTCAAACACAAGAGACAATTGGCGGAGTGAAAGGTTGGGATCAGCCTCATGTGCCTTCAAGGCTTCTTGAAGATGCATCTCCTTCATATCCTTGGGAGAAGGCATTAGTGATTGTGTGATATTCGTAAATGTCTATCAAGAGGTTTGTTGCTTCGTATCTTGTGTGAGAGAAGTGTATGTTGCAGAGAACAGAAATGTCAGACACTTGAAATCAACGACTCTAATTAAATAAGAGAGAAGCTCTCACACAGCCTTAGGGTATCATAAAACAGACCCCAAGGAACGTCCTCATACTAAAATATTTCCCACTTTACTTATTTTACTTGGTCATTTTTATCATCAATATTGTTGTTGCAAATTATGTATATATTACTATTTTAGACCAAAGACTGATATTAAAATAGAGAAAAGGGAAATATTTTTTCATAGGCTGAGGCTAGAGTTCATCATCTACATTCTAGTGGAGTATTAAATTATTTGATCTCCAACTGGAGCTGTTGTTTACATTTCAATTTCACTGGTTAGATTTTAAAGTCTATCCCATAACTAGGGAGTGTCCCAATACTAGGTCAAATACGTTAATACTTAAAGTCACTTTATCTGATATATAGTTGTTGTTGCATTATGTATTGTATAGTTTAGTCAACATTGATTTTGAAAAATGTCCTATTACTACAGCATGTCCCAACACTTGGTAGGACATATTAGATATTATTATTATAATTCCTAAAAGAGGTGTATCAGGATACTTTCTCATTCAAACTATTTCTTAATTATGACTACTTAAGTAACACCTCCCTGATAGTTACACCTCACTTCCACAGATAGAGACTCAAATACTGACAACTTAAAGGTACTTAACATTATCCATCGATAATGTTACAGGAGATGAAGGACTTGTAATGCATGCTAATCATGCTTGGGGGTAATCTTCAAATCAGTATTATCACAATATCTAGCAGAATTAAAAAAACACTAATATTGGAATAAACTTAAGCTTCGTATTGGATTTATTGTTCTCATATCTTTTCTTTTTTTTTTTTTTTGCTATGTCTTACTTTTTCATGTATTAGTTGTGCTCTTGCTTTCTACTGCTTGCCTAAAGTATATCCTTTTGTCTTCTACTGTGTAGAATTCCATTCACCAATACTAAGCAATGCTGATGATATGATAATACTTAACCCAATTGCTTATAAAATTCTGATGGTCAAGGGTCATTTTTAAGTTTTAATCTTCACAATCTGCACACATTGGTAGTTTTAGTTATTATAGTCTACTATATACTAGTTGGTACACTTCAAGACCAGTGCTCAACCTTGTTATTGCATCACAAAATTATGACCTTAAAGTCCAAAGTAACTGTATCCAACATCTACTAATCCTAGGGTTCCTCTGGTCTGGCATCAACTATAGAATCCTCTACCAATATATGATAATGTAGAATCTCATGAAAGTCAGAATGGTCCTAGTATGAATTTTTTTGGAATGTATCCAACTGGCACTTTCCATATATTTAAATAGTGGTGAGTGGATGGTCTTCATGCCCTTCTATTAGCTCAGTTGCCTTAGTTTCTCTTTAGCTCCAATCAGATTTTTATGAGATAATAATATAATTCACCCTATAATGGGTTGCCTTCTCAGTAATGCATCACCCTTTGCAATAAACTCCTTTACATGTAATCAAGATTTAATGCCTCAAGAATAATCAGATCCTATTAAAATTGTAATACTAATTAGCCATAAGACAATTACATTATTGTGGAGTGTTATAAGAAATAATTGTGTTTTTCTGGTATTTAAATAATGCAAGTGAGATGTGGTGATTGTGGTGGGAATTGGAATAAATCTCGTGAACTGGTAGTAGAAAAACTTTAAATTAATTCCAAGATTATAGCTTAGGTAGTACAGTACCTACCCTCATAGTTATTTAAAGTAAGGGCTAAATTTGGTGTCAGACAAGAGGTTTAAAATGATGGTCTTTTTATTTGAAATGTGAGTTAAGTACAAGACAACAAAAATATACTTCTTAGACCAAATGTCACAAGAAATCAACAAAACAACAAATTTAAATAAGAGGACTGCAATAGAGGAACAGTTCAAGGTAGCAATAGTTACCAGAGAAAATGATCTGGATGTTTCTATTTACTATTTAGCTAAATGCTATGGCATTTCAAATACAATACTTGAGAACCAACTCTAAGGCCTAATATCACCTAGAATGATTGCCAATAAAAGTCAGCAGTTACTTACTGACCTGGATGAGGATATTGTAGTTCACTGAATTGTAGACTATAATGATTGTGGCATTCCCTTATGCAGAAAACATATCCTCCAGATGGTTCACAAATACAGGAAAGTAAAAGGAAGAGTGGAAGAGATTCGAAAAAGTTAGGTAGATTGCTTGTTGAATTGTCATCAGGGGATTCAATGTATGGTTGGAAAAAGTATTGATAAGCAAACAGTACTTGCTACTAATATTTCTATCTTGAATGAATATCTGGAAAGATTCCATACCTTGAAGTGTAAATCCAAGGTGTTCCCTGAAAATGTATGGAATACAAATGAGAAAAGGTTTACAATGGGGTTAGGTACCAGTGAGACAGTTCTATATCATGCTGATAGATGGAATCCAAAGATAATATAAGAGGCAAACAGAGACTGGGTTACAGTAATTGAAGGAGTTTTAGGTACTGGAAAGGTTTCACCTCCACTCATTATTTACTTGTCAACTGCACATCTCATAGGACATCATTGGAACATCAAGTTTGAGAAGGAACAGGATGCCTTTTCTACTCACTCAAAGGCATGATATACTTCCATAGAAATCATGCTGGACTAGTTCAATCAAATCTTTGAACCATGTTCTTGATGCATGATAGGTATTACTGAGCACTGAATTATTTTCCTTGATAGTCACAACTCTGACATCAATAATATATAATTCATCAAACACTATATTGAAAATAATAGGCACCTGATATATCTTCCTGCACATACTACACACATTTGGCAGCTATTAGATATTGGATTGCTTCCTCCCTTAGAAAACTATTATAAACCAGAACTTGAGGACTTTCAATGCAACTATAGTCCTTTTTGGAAGATGCATAAAGGGGACTTCTATCCTATGTGACAAAAGTCAAGGGACAAAGTGATGACTACAGATAATATGCTATCAGCTTGGCATACCTCCAGAATGATCCCATTCAATTGCTAGCATGTCCTTCCAAACCCTACCCTTTAACCAAATTCAATACACCTCATTCTACTCTATCTAAAATGTACAGACCACTATCCTATTACCAGAAGAAGTGAGAGAACACAGGAGGTTGATGAGATTAGAAAAAAGTTGAAGAGTTAGATGATGCCAGTTCTACTATAGTTTTACTTCAAAGAGTTATCAAACTTGTGAGGAAGCTCAAACACAGTCAATTCTCTAACAAGTAACTATCCAGCTACTCTAATCTGTGGGACCAAGGAGGCCTGACCATTGGCAGATTAATGGTGGACTTCTTCTTGACATAAAAGTTCTTAGTAAAGTGTGTAAGTATGAGAGAGATGATTTGAAAATGAATGTAAAAGTTGAAGCAAGAAGGATTCAGAAATCATTGTGTAAGATCACACAAGGCCCACAGAAAAAAGTCAAACTTGAAGTCGAAAAAAATACTACTCTTGTTATGTCAGAGGATTTAGAAGGTAATTCTAGTAGTGAAGAGTAACAACTAGTATGTAAATTTTATCAAAATATTTATACTTTTTAAAAATCTTTGCTCACAATCAATAGATACCTGATTCCAATTCTATGACTTTTAGCACAAACAGCACTGAAACCTGCAGATCAGCAACCTACCCCATCAATTATTACATGACTGATAGACCTGGTACATCAGATATTGTAGAACATTAGTTGACAATCATGTGATATCACTCCAGCTAATACTGAAAATAGTTGTTCTCTAAAACATTTAATTTTTGTATTAATTAGTACATATTACCATTCCATAACCTTACTAAATTACATCAGCCCAAAATAAAAATTAAGTGCAAACACCCACTTTGTGGTAATACTCACAATTTCTTAAGTGTGACCCATTATTGTAGGATGACTCATTACTGGGCGAAATACATTATAGTAACTGTAGAAAGAGAGGCAGAAAGAGAAATCATCACTAGTAGACTATTTGCAAACAAACTTTGGTCACTTATCAATACTGAGTTTCAAGTGCTTTACTTATTATTATTTTCATTACCTCAAAGGTACTGGACCCTTATATGAAGATATGCAATATAACTGATCTTACCCTATACAGTACCAAAGAAAGTCGCCCTCAATTAGCCTTACTTGAAGAGAAAAACAGACAGATTCTAGAGGAGGATATGTAGGATCCACCTCCAGTAGAGGCTGACAAAAACACAGCTGAATATAAAAGTCTTCTTCCCCCTCTCTCTTCTGTGACCAGCTTGAGACATGTGATATCTATTGTCCAACTAGCTTCAAAATTGAAAGAAGACAGACATTATCTATGCAAGTGAGATTTGAGCTTCCCCAAATGACAGACATCATTTATTCTCAGTGTTGCCCTACAAAGAATCAGTGATTCAAATGTGTTACCTCATATCTACATATGGATTGTATTTCTTACTCATGTAGTCAAATTAGAGCCAGAAATCAATTTATTGAAAATGAGTCACTATGTGAACATTTAGATTCTACATTGAGCATGCTAGTTGAGAAATCTGTCCAATATGTGTTTGGATGTAAGCACTTTCCAGTTCTACAAAAAGCTTACTATATGAGATCACTTCTAGGTGAATACACTTTACGAGGTCTGCATTGGGCATAGAAGTACTTTCTTAACTATTGGTTTCAAGATGTGCAGGTATATGAAGCAGAGCATTTAGTACAGGTGCCATCTACAGGGAATGCCTGTATTGAGTGTATGTTGTGACTTGCCACCCAAGTTGCTACTATAAGATGTCTTCTTATTGTATTTTCTGTGTTTACTGTTCACTAACTTAATGGTTTTGAAATATGGTGAATGTTTGGTCTATACTACCCAGAAACTTGAAGACAAAACAAGCTTTCAGCCAGCACTACCTTGAGCAGCATCTTGATAACAATGTAGGTTGTCTAATTGAAGTATACTCACATATTGGAGCCCCAAGGATCAAGCAGAATGATAAATTGGCAGCTTACATGTTCAACAAGCATGGTATGCCTAGTTGTAGACAGCCAATTGGTAACAAAGATTGTCTGTCACAAGTATATGTATAGATCATGTGGCAGTGTTATTACTGTTGTGTTACATCTTTCTGACATATGGAATAGTCTTTCATTATTTGAGTTTTATTTGCTAGATCCTATTCTATTTCCTATCTATTGTATACTTGCTTCCACCTTCATATTGAATGATACCCTGTCTATTTGTGGTATATTTCCCTCTCCCTATCATTTTAAATTATCCTATAGCCTCCAAAATTGATCTGATCTGTGTCAATCTCACATATTCATTTCTTATTTCCTTAATTCATTTTTTTCTGCTTCTACTTTACTATTTCTAACTTCAGATATGTGCACTGCTTACTTCTACTTTTTCTTTAATGCTCTTTTCATTCCCTTTGTAAATCAAGTTATTCAGGTTGAAGAAAAATTGACCATCTTTTCCCACATTTTTTTTGCAGATAGATTGAGACACATAAAAGGTTGATTTCATGATTTTTACTATGACCAGAAAGAAACACTGCATGCAGGATAGAAAGAAAACCCTTGATGGATCCAATGATAGGATGTTAACATATATATAATATGAATATCATTAAGGAATACACAATCTCAAGTTGTGAGATAAACTAGTATTTAGAAGAAAGAGTTTGTGGTCAATGTTGGAAACTGTTGGAAATCATATTGATAATATTACTTCGGTCTCGAGTCAGGTTCTGTGACTACTTACATCAGACTCTTCTCTATTAGCCTACTTCTATTTGTTTCTTCCTCTTTTTCTTGTTTTCTCTTCTTCTTCCTTTTGACTTAGATCTCCTTGTCTTCTATCAGTAGCAATAACTACAATCTCAACTCTATATTCTTCCCTCTTGATGCTTGCTCTGTTTGTATCTTCTAATAGACTATGAGCTCAAGATTGTCACAATAAAACCTGTTGAGTATAAACAAACTTCCCTACTACTCCCCTCAGATATTGCATGCTTTTTCCTTTTTTTTTTCTTTCCTTTTTCTTTCCTTTTACTTGCCTTTTTTTTTTTCTTTCTTTTTGGCTGCTCACCTTGTCTACCTTTTTCTTATCTTCCTTATTCTCCTTATTCTACCTTAGCAGCTATCTTGTCAGTATGCCCACCCCTAGACAACCATGATAGATTTGGCTACAATGAAGAAATACTTCTCTTTCAAGTATGTTAGTGATGTTCTGTACCTGGATCACCTCTATTAAAACATATGCTGTCCAAATACTATCATTTACTTGATAGCAACTATTGGGCTCGTTGGCGTCATTAACCAAATTGGCAGTGGAACGGTTGTGGGACACAGGAGGAAGAACACTTGTGTGTTCAGGTAAAATAGACAACTTCGTTCGCTTCTCTACTTGCTCTGTGTAACCTTTTATACTAGTGAAACTGTGCTCCCCACGCACACACAAACAGGGAAAACCCTTACACAACCAGAAACCCCACAAAGCAATGGTCACAACTATTCCACATGTTGTGCCCTAGACTAACTATTATGCTGCAACTAACTACAGTGTTGCAACCACTATCTGGCGGGCTTATCTCCATCACTTCCTGTAATAACTATCTGGTGGGATTATATCTATCACTCCCCCTAATCCCATCAAACTACTATATCTATCCATATGTACAGTTCGGTCCCAAAATTCATCGTCGCTGGCGTGGGAACGGCGCTTGCCCGCTCCCAACCCCACCACAACAACCACTCCCATACTACCAATAATTTTTCAATAAATAAAATAAGTTGTAGAATAAATAAAGCAGTTAAAATAAATACAAATGAGCTTTTTAATATTTAGTGTACCATCCTTTTGCCCTAATAACTGCCACAATCCTCCTTGGAATACTTTCAACCAGATTCTCAAATAAAGTATCAGGTATTAATTCCCAGCAATGAATAAGAGCTTCCTCTATGAGGGGCTTTACCTTGTCTGCTGACCTAGTATCAGCAGCTAAATGAGAGTAGTGTTCATGGTAAAGCTTCTTGAGGTGCACCCAAACATGCTCAATAGGATTGAGATCTGGTGAATATGGAGGCCAGTCCTCCAAAACTTCCACATTATTCTCTCCCAACCACTCCTTAGTGAGCCCTGCAGTATGTACTCTAGCATTGTCCTGCATGAAGAGTGGACTAATACCCTTTTCCTCCAATTCCTCCAAAAAATCAAGTAAAGAAAACTCCAATGTCCTAATATATGCTCTTGCATTCACTCTCCCCCCCTCCTCCACCCTCAAACCATTACAGGTACCCTTTAATCCACCAGAAAAACAGGCCCATACCATCTGCTTAACTCCTCCTGACTTCCTAACCCCCTTTACACATTCTGGAAGCCATTTTTCCTTGGAAGTTCTGAAGACCCATTGAACAGCTGGATCTGCAGATTTCTCCACACTACATTCATCACTCCAAACCACCCTCCTCCACTGCGCAATTGTCCACTGCCTATGCTTGAGGCACCATTCATACCTCCTCCTAGCCAGAACAGGTGTTAACCTAGGTCTCTCAGCTTTAATATGCTTATGAATCCCATGGTCTGCTAATCTTCTCTTAATAGTGCTCACTGAGACATGAGGAGCAAAATCTCGGCGCAATTTCCACAGTGGCATTTCTCGGCATCGACGGGAGGCAATAACTAAATGCCGGGTATCCCGGTCACTAAGCTTTTGGACACGGCCTGTTCTTTTAGAAGCAAGAACTGACCTGGTTTCTTGATATCATCGGTAGGCAGAAATGAGTGTTGTACGAGGTATTTGGACTCGGCGCGAAATCTCGGCAAACTTTAACCCTGCCTCTTTCATTCCAATGGCTCTATAATGCGTAGATAATGGCCATTCTTTCCGTATTTTCTTCTTTCGGTAGCGACGGTTTTTCGGGGTGGTATGCGGGGGCACCATGCTTGAGGTTGCCGTTGTCAAGGAGGCTCTGGTTCCAAAAGTGACGATCACTTTTGCACAAGAACTATATATATGATCGTATGTACCTCCATGCTTATATAAAAAACAAAAAAACTTTTTTGGTAAAAAAAAAAAAAAGAAAAAAAAAAAGACTTTTCTGATAACCTAGATATTTCTGTAGTATCACACCGTCAATCTACCATTGACAACATCTCTATAAATAACTGCTGTCTTCCACGTGCCAAACCCTTTGTCAGCCCATCGGCTACCATCTTATCCATCCTAAGATACTCCATCTTGACTTCCCCTTCTCGCACCAATTCTCTAAGTCAAAAATATCACACACCCACATGTCGCGTAGATGCCTTGAACTCCCCATTGCTCAAGCTCACGATGCATGCCTGGTTGTCATTGAATAGGGATATAGGATGGTTGTCATTGTATACAGTGTTTGGATAGAGTTCGCCTTGGATTTTTGATAGCCATATTGCCTCTTCGACGGCAAGAGTGGTGGCGTTGAACTTGGCCTTGGCCGTTGACTTTCCAACGGTCTTCTGGCATTGTGATTTCCAGTGAATGATTGCTCCATGGCAGTCTAGAATTACAAACCCAGTCATAGATCTGATGCCATCCACTTCGCCTGCAAAATCGGTGTCCGCGTATACGGTGATTGGAGCTCTTGCTCCTGTTTCTCCCCCAGTAGCTCCCCTCACACATTTACCTAGGCATATCCGTAGGCTCAGTGTTTCCTTTAAGTATCGTAAAATCCTCTTAACTGCGGTCCAATTCACTTCAGATGGTGCTGCGGCGAATCTCCTAACCACACTAGTTGCGAAAGCGATATCAGGACGTGTGGTTATCGCTGCATAAGTAAGACTTCCAACTGCTTCCTAATAGACTCCCTTATTCTCTTCACCTTCATCTTCTCTCTTCTCATGTAATTTTGTCTTCACCTCTATGGGGGTGGTGGACCCCTTGCAATTTTCCATCCTGAACTGTTTCAAAACCTTCTCCAAATATACCCGTTGACTGAGGTAAATTACTTGGTTCTTGCGGTCGCATTCGACCAACATACTGAGAAAGAACTTGACATCTCCAAGGTCTTTGATAGTAAATCGTTTCTGAATTGCTCTTTTCATTGACAACCCCTCATCAGAAGTTCCAATCAAGAGAATGTCATCGAGCCAGGTGACAATCGTAGCTCCAGTGCTTGTGGTATATATTCTGGCCTTGAATCTTGATGCTTGCATCCCCATCTCAGAAGTAAAATACAACGCCAAAGTATTATACCAGTTTCTGCCAGCCTGCTTCAGTCCATAGAGACTGCGATTCAATCGGACAATGACGTTGGCTGCATTCCCAGGTGGTGGGTCCTTCCCATCATCTCGTAGTATTACTCTCCCTTTCACCAAAATTCCAAATTCTTTCAGAAGACTTAGATAGAGCTCCTCATTAACTTTACTTTCGAGGAATGCGGTGACAATGTCGAGCTGGACAATCTCTTTATCTTCAGCTGCTGTGTGATAAAGGACCATCCGAATTGCTGCAAATGAGATTGTCGGGCTGTATGTTTCGGAGTAATCGATTCCCTCTCGTTGACGGAATCCATGTGCAATGAGACGTGCTTTGTATCTTGCGACTTTTCCATTCTCCTCAAGCTTCTGCTGCAGTATCATCTGAGAGGAAATAGCTCGCGTGCCTTCTGGCAGCTTCTCCTCTTCCATAATCATCCAGGTCTGGTGATCCTCCAACGATGTCAGTTCGCTGTTGAAAGCGTCGATCCAATCCATGCAGTTTGGTCCTTCGAGTGCAGCCGCTACAGTTCTTGGTCTATCCGTAACTAGTAGAGCTAAATCGATGCTCACCGCCTGGTGACTTGCTCCCCTTGGTTCACTTTCTCTTCTCCTTTCTCTCCGGGAGCTTGGCTCTCTATCCCAGTAAGGCCCAAGATCTGACTTCATTCCACTCATCATAGGTCTCCTTCTCTGGCGCTTGCCAATGTTTGCTGTCCCATAATTGCTTCTTCTCAAATCCGGAGTCACCGGTATCTCCACATCTTCTCTTCTCATCTCTACTCCCTCTTCTCGACTCCCAATCTCTGGATCATCACCATCATCATCATCCACTCTCTCATCCTCATCCCAACTCAGGTACAGATCGGTGTCTTCTCCACCACGGGGAGACACAATAACTATCGAGCCTTCATTCGGGGGACAGACAACTTGTCGATCGAGAGGCTTATAGAAAGGGCAATCTTCATGAAACACGACATCCCTTGAGGTAATCAGCTGCTTGGTTTTTGGATTATACAGGTGGTATTGTTTCGTAGTTAAGGTATATCCAATGAAGATCAGTTTCTCTGCTCGTGAACTCCATTTCTTGTCGGTTCGTTTTGCCGGGTGAATATGTGCGAATGCTGTACAACCCCAAACTCTCAGATGCCTGATGCGTGGTTTCTTTCCGAACCAGAGTTCATGTGGTGTTGCATCCACTCCACGTATTCCCTTCATAATGCACAGATTCTTCAGTTCGACGACTATCTAAATCGCCTCCGTCCAATACACTCTAGGGGCTCCAGCATGTTGGAGTAATGCATTCGCTCTTCCGACTAGCACTCGGTTGCTATTTTCTGATACACCATCCTCCTGCGGTGTATAGGGGACAGTAACGTGCGACTCAATACTGCATCTTCTCAGTTCTCTCTGAAAAGCCTCACCGGTGTATTCACCGCCGCCATCTGTCCTCACTGCTTTGATCACGTAATATTTGCCATTACCGTGATGTTTGTTTTCCACATGAGTCTTGTATGCTTTGAAACAATCCGCTGCTTCACTTTTCTTCTTCAAGAAGTAAACCGCAGTGAACCTTGTAAAATCATCGATGAGTAACATAAAATAAGAACAATTACCGAAAGACTTCTGCTGCATTGGTCTGCGCAAGTCAGAATGTACAAGTTCGAGAGGGGCAGTCGTTCATTGGTCTGTCGGTTTAAAGGGTGCACGAATCATTTTTCCAGTTAAACAGGGGGTGCAATGGCTCATCATTGTGGTTCCCTTCAGGGTAGGGAAACCACTAATGAGCTCTTTGCTGCTCATCTTCATCAGAGCTTGTTTGTGGAGGTGGCCTAATCGATGGTGCCATAGCGCAGTAGGCGTTTGATCGATGTTGGAAATCAGTAGTCCATCCTCGTATCCTTCACTACTTGTGAGATGTGTATAGAGACGATCCACTTTTTTTGCAATCGCTGTGATGATTGCGTCTTTGTAGACTTCCGCGGAATCCTTCGTGAAGGATATATTGATTCCATTTATCATCAACTGACTGACTGATATGAGATTAGTCGATCCAGCCTCCGGGATGTGCAGAACATCGGTGAGTAAAATGGTCTTTGTGCCATCTGCTGGTGACCAAACCTTTATCCGAATGGTACCGATTCCAATAGCGGAGACTAGTTCTCCAGTCGCCATTCGCATATGACGTTCATCTCTTGTCAAGCGATGGTAGGATCCTTCGATAAAGGCTCCTTCATGCCTTGTCATGTGGTTGGTACAACCTGAACCTATCACCCAATCTATCTCCCCTACTACTCACTCCCCCAACAACATCTTCTCCACTCTGCTCACATCTCTCCTCTTATTTTCGGCATCCTCATTTGCAAGCCACATCTGCTCTTCCAGGACACCAGCTCTTCCAGACTGGTTCTGACTGCCAGTTGCGGATCCTGCATGACTCTCCTGCTTTAACTTTGAGCGACAGTCACAGATCTTATGACCTGGTTTCCCACAGTGATGACATGTGCCAGTGAACATTCCCGGACCAGACTTTCCACGGACACCACCAGCGTTACCCTTCTTCAATGCCGCCGGAGCTCTCGGTGGACCATAGCCTTTTGCCTTTGACTTTGCAAACAGTGTTTGGCCTGCCTCAAGGGTGCGATCTCGGTGTAATTCTACCTCGTAGGCAGTCAATGTCATTTGTAGCTTGTTGTATCCAGTCACCATCGTCAGTGATGGTAAAGCACCTTTAGTGACCATAGTCCAGGTCTTCCATTCGGGTATCTTAGGGAGGCCTTCAAATATATGGAATACGAGTTGTGCATGAGTTGGTGCTTGGCCGCAAATCGAAGGTTTGTCACGCGACTCTCGAATCTGATTTAGGTAGGATAGGACAGTTCCTTGCTCCTCTAGATTGCATTCATACAACTCATTTTGTAGAAGATTTGCATCATAACCTACAGTGGTCTCGTAGCTCTCGTTGACATGCTTCCAAATCAATGCTGACATATTCCATACTGTATTGTAGTATGTTACTGCAATAGCGTCGATCATACCAAAGTGAAGAGTTCTAATAGACTCATGGATTCTCCTCCATTGCGCCTGGTATCGATCAAGGCACTTCTCATGGTTTGCATCGGTGCTTGATAGCTTTTCTATGATGTCTGCATCACCCATCGTCAAATCCCAAAGGCCTTCTCGTTGAAGAAGATCTGTCATCCTGATTGACCAAATCCGGTGATTTGTTCCATCCAGTTTCGGAAAGCTTGTTCCCATCATTGATGGCGAACCGTCTTGTTCACTCATCGTCGTTCCGTAAAGGTTGATTGTCGCTCGGTGGCTTTTGTGCGAAAATAACGTTTCTTTTAGCAGAGATAAACTGTGCGGTAAAGGTGGATTTAATTGTTTTCCTCTTTTTTTTTTAATTTTTCGGCCTGGTATGCGCGGCTCATAACCTGATAGTAACTATTCAGCTTGTTGGTGTCGTTAACCAAATTGGCAGTGGAACGGTTGTGGGACACAGGAGGAAGAACACTTGTGTGTTCAGGTAAAATAGACAACTTCGTTGGCTTCTCTACTTGCTCTGTGTAACCTTTTATACTAGTGAAACTGTGCTCCCCATCCACGCACAAACAGGGAAAACCCTTACACAACCACAAACCCCACAAACCAATGGTCATGACTATTCCACATATCGTGCCCTAGACTAACTATTATGCCGCAACTAACTACAGTGTTGCAACCGCTATCTGGCGGGCTTATCTCCATCATTTCCTGTAATAACTATCTGGTGGGATTATATCTATCGTTACTCACAAATAATAAAAGACTATGCCATAGTGACTTTGAACTTAATACACCAGAAGCTAAAGAGGATGGTTCAGAAAATGATGAAATTCGAGATCATCAAGTACTGGAGGCTAAAGTTAAGGGCTTTCTTCTTGCAACATGCTCCTTGCTAGCTAAAGAATATCTATCTGGGGTCCAGAATACTCATAAGATGTAGGGTATTATCAAGGAGCATTTTGATTATACAGTATCTACCAAAAGAAGACTGGTGATGTGAAAGCAGTTGTGCTTAACCAAACCTATTCCTGCACAACTCTTGAGCAACTTCATCTCTATGCTCCATTGAATTCAGTATTAACTTGTCAATACTAAGCATGTGATTGATGATGAAAGTAGCAAGGATGAGCTGCTAGAAGCTGTTGTTTTACCCTATAACATACTCATCAAAATCATTGAGGAACAAGAAACCTCAATCTCCATTGTGGAGGCAATTCACAAAGTTCTCCAAGCAGAGATGTCAAAGGCTTTGTGTCGCGCTTGCCCCAGCACATATTTAAGAATATGTTAGATAGAGGATCGTTGAATTTTAGGGTTATAGCAGGAAGGAATGGGGGAGAGGAAGATCTGGCGGGGTTCGGATGGAGCTGAGTCTGGGGATGGATGGGTAAAAACACACTTGACGACAGCAATGTTGACAGGGGCGGTAGTGCTCGCAGAGTAGACCTTCTTATCGGCCATAATTTATTCTCCTGACGTTTTGATGAAAGAGGAGAAGAACGAAAAATAACAACTCTTGGGGGAAATTGACGGTCTTTTCAATCGGGAGGTGAAATAACATTCCTGGGGCTGTGATAGCTCACCAGCAACCCTCAAACCCTTCCCCATCGGGAGAAACTTCGCCTCTCACCCGAGAGGAAACCCTTTGGTTTCAATTCCTCACTCTTCCCACAAACCCCACGGGAAATGCCCAGCTCAGAAAATCTCAACCATGCCGCCGCCGCTACCGGAGCAGACGCATTTCCGGTAACTCACTCTGCTGGTTCAAAATGGCTGTCCTCGGCGAAACCCTCAACATCCTGCGAATCGTCGAAAATGGACAAGACGCTCCCAGCTGGACATCTTAAGCCCTCTAATTTAGAGCTCTGTGTTGACCGGGAGGTCTCGATAATCCCACGGGCGAACATGGAGCCGTTGAATTAGGAACATGATCCACGGCATCAAGACCCTAGGAGTGGAAATTGGATATACCCCTTGGGAGACATGTTCTTCCACTCAATGAAGCGTAACAACTGAGATCCGAGGGCCGAGGATATGCGCGCAATAGTTCCGATACATAACGCTGTTAACGAGAGAGCGTGGAAGGAGATTAAGCAATGCGAGGCTGGTAGGGGTTCTCAGAAGTTGGTTCCAAGTTCTAGCTACTCGACCCTGAGCATTCGCTGATGTTTCGTGAACATATAGATGTGGTGGGCTAAAGCTTGCCTCTTTCTCCGGGGACAAAAGCTCACGCCGAAAGCCCAGTTCATGGTCCTATTAGGGTAGCAACTCATCGCCTCCTATACTTTTCAATAGCTAACGCGAACTAGCTACCAAGCGCCTTTCGACCGTCATGACTGGGCCGTTGACCGTTGCGGGAAGAAGATCGACTACGTTATTGATTTCTACAGTGGAAAGCCCCACCCGAAATGGGCAGAAGCGTTGAGCTTTTACCTAGACACCTGTACACCTGTCCAAAGCTATCGCCAGAGGGTACATGAATTAGGGTGCAGTGATTCGCAGGGTCATTCCTTCGATACGGTGTTGTAGGAAACCCTCTTGTGCTAGTGAGCGGGAAATTAGGCTCAGAAAAGGAAAAAATAGAACCTCTGAATTTTTTTCACTGATGACAAAGGTGCAAACGGGAATTGTTTGGCAAGTTGGCGGAATTGCAAAAATAAGGTAAGGAGATCCAGCATGGCCAAATGGCGGGGGCGCACATCCAGGAGGATCCTGTATCGAAACTTGGGGAATGTGCCATCGCCTCGCCATGAAATAGAATGCTTGGTTGGGGCAGGGTTAGGGCGTGGCATTGCTCCCCGGTTCATCACCCGGCTATGGTAGTTTCGTCATGCCCCGGAAACTTCCCTACTGTACAGTACAGTGGGACTCGTCAATAGGGAAGTTCTGCAATGGGATGCGCACCATACAAGAGCCGTGGCCGAGTAAAAAAATTGCATTTCTTTTATGGAAGGTTCTGCTAGGTGCGTACTTTTGGCAGACAAATGACGAAAGAAAGTCATATGACTCTTAGCCTGTACAACGTAATATCCGCATCATCATTATAGATAGTATCACAATTCACATAGACAATATTTTGCTTGCATGATCAATTTCAACCCCATTTCTCCTTCCTTGAACCTAATTCGACTTCTCAAATTTCGCCATCTTTCTCTTGTCTTGCACTATGTGGTATGAGCATTAATCTGCCATCTGGTGAAAATGCTAATCATCAGAGTGGATAAGATATTTTCCACTTCCATCAACTAGTGAAGCTTGAAAAATGGAAGGTATTAGGATAGTGGATTTAATTGAGCAGCAGGGTAAGGAGAAGGTAAAGTTATCCTTATAAGATATTGTAGGATTAATGCTCAGTGGCTTTAGGAAAAAGAAGATGGTCTAGAACAAGCTGTACTCCCTTCCAAGTTCAGTAAGATTATCCTTTCCAACTCTGCAGAGTCAAATGCAGTTACAACAAGTCATACTCCTACATTACCACCCATATATAAGCAATGAACAGTCCTAAAGGATGATTACTCTCAAGCTCACTTGGTCCAGCTTTACTGTAATAACTTTCAGCTTTATACTCAGAGTAAAGGACAGTTCTATGAGGTAATGAGGGCAAAATATAAGGAGTTCAATGGTATTGATATCAAAATGAAAGGCTATATATGCAAAGGCATGAATCTACAAGATGGACACAGATCCAGGAAGATAGAATGCAGGGTGGTGTAGCATGAGCAAATACAAATTATGAGTAAGCCTTAGACCAGTAGATTGAACTGTGTAATGATCATGAGTACTTATTGAAGGAGGAAAAAGCTGCAAAAGGCTCAAAAGCTGATGTGGAAAAGTTAGAAGCAATTCAAACTCAGGAAGATATGATTTCTGGATTTGCAAAGAAATGGAGCAACAGTGAGAGGACAAGAAAAGTGGTATTGAGGTTGGAGATATTGGAAATGTTGATACTCTAACTACATTATCTGGTGAGCACTGGAAAAACTTGATTAATTCATATAAGACTCAAAAGATAATATCTCTAATTTTTAAAATATAGATACAGAAGTCAACTTGCCAAAACCTTTTACATTGAAGTGGTAGATAACCAATCAGATATTAAATCACATGAAGGAGTCTGATAAAGATACTCTACATTCATTACAAAAGATGCAAGATCAATAGATAGATTTCTGGGAGTATATTATTAGTAATGTGGTAGAAGCCAGTTCTGCAAAAAGGTTTGGGGGACAGGAAACATCATCAACAATTAACAGCTTAGGGGTACAAGTAGCTCAAATTGAAGAGCAGTCAGAAGAAGTGAAAGAGAAGCTTGATCAACTTATCTCATTGGTAACTTCAAAGTTTAGTAGCTAATACACAAGATTGGAAGAACACTAGACAGTATAGTGAGTGACTATATGGTGAGTGACTGATATCTCTGCTTTGACTTATTTTATTTATATATCTCATATTAGTTTCAGCTAGTAGCATATATCCTTCTGCAAAAGCTATAGTTCAAGAAAATAAGTCACTTTTTCAACTATTCTACATGAGCTCTGAGAGGCAGTCTAGTCCCATCCCCTACTTATATCAGTCTCATCCACTAGACAGTCCCCTCAGCTAGACACTTTCCTCCACAAGACAGTCTCCTCTGGTGAACTAGCTGCTACATATATTGCTTCTCCTTAATATATCTTGAGTTTTCTGAATCCTGCATTCCTTTATTCCCCTATAGTTCCACTAATCTGGTACTCCCTCCCCCCAGATGCAACACCCAACACCGACTATCAATGGTCACCCCCCGCAACAGCCCCCCTATATACCACATCCCCGCCCCTACAGCTGATGTCCACTCAGACTAGTATTCCAATATGTTCCATCCTCCCCTCAGTATTTACAGGACTTGCACCCAAGCATCACAGGTGTGTATCTCACACTGTGGTACAAGAGTATCTATCTTTTATTCAAGACCACCATCTAAGAGGTTGACTGTAGGTTACTAGAGTCTTTTACAAGTCATAACTCCTGAATAGTACCTGCAGACCTCACCTCTAAATTACCTGTCAGGCCCACTAATTATCTGTGGAGCCCACCCAGCATCTAAAGTTACCCACTAAATTGCACCATCTAAGATAACTGTTGTTACCAGCCATCTATCCTAGGCCATTATCCAAATATATAACATGATATCTGTCCATCCCAGGTACTCTTTCAAGTACTAGAAAGTTGACAAAAGTGATGATAGGGACAGGTGTTTGAGATGTCAAAGCTTTTTACTCTTATTAGCATTATACCTATCAAATTAAGTTATTTTTTTCCTTTGCAGGTTATGAGTACTGCGACCTCAAATGCCTGTTCCTACCATTACTTTCATCCAGCCCCGAGGACTACCATTCCTCCCATTATAACCCAAGAACAGAAATACTTGATGCTTGGAAATACTCTCTGCTACTGATTATGGAACCTACCACTACATTCTTGTTAGTCCTATCTTGTCACTCAATATTCCTTACCTGGAGCTATCCTATATGATGGACCTTATTCTCTTTTTGAATGACTGCTGTTCTGGGAGTTGCAAGGTAAGTATAAGTTCTATTTTGTCCTTCTAGTTGATGAGTGAATATACTTTACTTTGTCATGGGAAGTACGAATGACTGTATGGAGAAGACATCCAGATGAGAGGGATATGTGAGAATGTTTGATAATAGATTTTACCCGATATGTCTTTCCTTTATTACCATAGAAATGTATAGAGAAACAAGGGCATAAGGGAAATACAGAGGAAGGTGTGGTAGATGATAGAAAGATCACAATGTGGTATTTGTGTTTTATTTATACACCTATCTTCCCCATTACTTTGATTTTAGTTAGTTGAATAAGAGCTAATAAATAGAGTTTGAGAGGTGAAACTTAAGTTCTATATACTTCCTGCCAAGTGTCTAAGTTCCATGTGAATTTTCTTAATCTATCATCTACTTCTATGCAACTCTCATTTCCTCCATTGTCACTAGTATCTCCTCTAATCAGTGTTTTGAGCTGTCCAGTCCATTTATCTTAGCATGAGGATGGGATGGACTATGGCTCATAGTTTATCTTTTTTGGGGTACTAGTGCAGACCGTATCCAAAAAGGTGAGGACAGGATGCAATATAGTAGACTATAGTCCTAACCCTTGGACCTCAAATATTAGATAAGTTGAAATCATACACCACCAAACAGGTTTATTTTACATCATGATATATGACTCCTACTATTTCTTACTGTCACCAGCTATCCCTTGCTATTCTTGGCCATCTTCAACAGTCCTTAGCCATCTTCAACAGTCTCCTGCCATCTTCAACAATCTCAGGCTATCCTCAACAGTCCCTAGCAGTCTTTAGTAATGGATATTCATGAAAGGCAAGTGTTGGTTTAAACAAATATATAAGAAATATGGAAGTTTTCCAATTTATGTATATAAAAATACCAATTGTCTCAGAAGTGCAAAGATAAAATTAAGATTAAGACATCCTCCTCTGATATAATAGCTTGTAAATGCAGATAAAGACAGTCAACTGTTCATCAAAGTCATATCAGTGCTGCACTCTAAGATAATCTCTAATACAGGGAGGGGTACAGTGAAATGTTGTTGCCATGTTTGAACCAAAATAACATGTATGATAATTTGTTAACAAGACTCCTGTAAAATACCAAGTTGCAATTGGAGAAAGTCCTGCTTTGAATGCATACTTGAGACTCAAAAATGAAAAGTATTGTAACACCTTGCCAAATCCTCACTCAACTGACATTCACTGCTTTGATATATAAGTATTAAACACAGCATTTCTTCACTTGAAATACTACCTGCTAGTGCTGAAAATATACCAATAATACCAGATTCAACACAATAAGCTGCATCACTATAAACATATAGCTATTCTGCAAATTGATTTCTTGCATACTCTTTTAACAAACTTCCAATTTCTGAATTTATCCATATCGCCCAATCGCATATCCTTCCTTCCCATAGTCCTGAGAGGCTTGCTATTAAACCATCTGTTGTTATAATTCACTGAAGCTGCATGGTATGTTACTTTTTATGACCAGTGTAAAAGAGGGGATGGTCAGTAATTTCTGGTCCTGGCTGGCAGATTAGTCACTGCATACTATCAATAAAACCCTAAATCCACCCAGTGGGTTCCTCCTTGCCAGTTGTGGCAATACAGTACTGTTTCAAAGATTGTGGGGAAAGGACATCAGAATCCAAGTAGAGTTTCTTTGTGAATTGATAATGTAAATGCCTACATACATCATTAAAGATTGTTGAAAGCCATTGATACTCATGATCAAAAATGGTAATACACTGCTCAAGTCAGCTCTGGTATGATAATTGGTATAGTATCATAATAATGACAGTAGCTGAATCACAACAGTAGCCATAATAAAAGGTATCTAATATTTGAAGCAGTACTACAAGTTCTACCAGCTGACTTTTATTGAATCTCAAAAACTCCAAGCACCAAGTGTCAGACTGGGATTCCACATTCTAGCTCCATTTCTGATAGGGCATTCTTCATTTGAATTGTGGTATTTGAAGGATCTGTATCGGATACTAGAGGAGTTGAATGAGCTTGTACTTTTGTTGCCAGTAAAGGATAAGAGAATCCACAATTTTTCTCTTATTTATCTCAGCTGTTACTGCAGCTAGAATGATCAGTATGGCTAGTCTGAGTTCAGTATCATCCATGGGATCCATACTGAATCTCTGTTGCAAGAACTCATCCTCTCACCTTTTTTCTCACATCTTACATCATTCTGACTAAGAATATGATTATTTTTACTATAAATATAGCTGCACTATTATTGCATGTCCTTGCGGCAAAAGTTAGCATGCCTTAAAAAAAAAAAACTATTAACATCCACATTTGCCACCCAGTTCCGCAGCAACATCATGTGCATCTCACTGCAGAACCTCCCTAATGACCATGGCATATATCACGACTGAAGTGCATAGACCACTTTTAGGAACCACACTATGGGCATTGAGGATATATCTAAGCCCCCTATTTTCTCTTGTACCTTATCATTAACAATACCCCTCTCTACACCTTACATGAGAGGCCTCCCACAGTACTGTGCCCTCTTAACCCAAAGCCCAAAAAAAAGAACCCAGTCACAAGCAGCATTCAAACAAGCAGTCTTCAGAGGCTATTGCAGTTTGCTGAAAATTACCAATCTCTTAAAAGGCCATTGCAACTCTGATTCTATGGCTATATCCTCTCCGCCAGTACCAGTGATCTCTAGGAGTATTCCTAAACCTGAATTTAAACTTCAATCCTCATATCCCCAACTTCCCAGATCCCTCTTTCCTTTTGAATGGCAAAGACTTCAGACTGATGAATGATTGCCTGTGAGACAACAAAAATAGCAATTACTCACTTGGCTGGTGAAAACTCTGATCCTTAAGGAAAGTAGAGAAGTTCTCTCTCATTGAACAACACTTTCGCTCACATACACACTCTCTCAAAAGCACACATAGCTAATACAATGGTAGACACAGGAGTATAAATGAAAACCACAACAAGAAAATCCTCCTACCATTCTACTAATTATTAAAAACATCCAGTTGCCCACTTCTTACACACCCTCTTCCAATCTCATCATGTAAGTCCCCCTTTCCTCTCTAAACTCCCATGCTAACACACAAATGAAAAACAAACTTCACAAAGACTCTCAGGGTAGTCCCTTTGACTCCTGCACCTATACTATTCCACATGCCCATACGGTTCCTTGCACCTGTACTGTTCCTCACACCCATACCATTCCATGTACCCATACTGTTCCATACCATTCTCATACTGTTCCCATACTAGAATGGCTCCTGTACTTTCCTCCTATGGTGCAGCGAGTGAATGGTGAAAAGGTGAATGGTGAATAAATGACAAATGGTAGAAAAGCAAACAAACAGATTGGTGAATAAACAAATAAATGAATGACCAAATGAATGGACGAATGGTTGAATGAATAGGGTGTCAGTGAGCATGCTGAGTAGCATCCATTTCCAATACTCCCACTCTGCGAACTATGCTCAAATAAAAAATTAAAAAATTAAAAATGAAAAAAAATTAAATCACTTTTACCACAACTCTTTCTCCCATTACTGTAACTTTCTAACTTGACTCCCACTCAGCTCATACTAACAGTTGTACTTGCACTCATACTCATACTTATACTCAACTAACTCCCATCTCAGGACAAATCCATTCAACCTTTTCATGGCTCAAACTTTTCATCAGATAATGTAATGAGGGTACCCTAGGGGAAGATGGGTCCCAAGTTCATGACCGCACTGAAGTGACTCAAAGATCAAAAGCAATAATTAAGAGTAGAGTAAAGAAGAATCAAACCAGCAAAACTTAATATCGTTAAGCTGCAGCTTTATTCAGTAAGTTTCTTGAGAGGTAGTTGATTTCTAGAGTAGAGTGGGACTCACATATAGTTTAAGTAGAATATCATATACCACCAGTGCCCACCCATCACTTCTCTAACTTAATCATGAGCACACCTGTCTCCTCTAAGCTGACCAACATACACCACTAAGAACTTTATTCCTCTGCGGATGTTGGCATGCTCTGGCTAAATCTCCTTCTGACATTAAGTGTTTCAAGCACTGCATCTCTAATGCGACTACCAGAGAAGAACTCTTCATATCGTCAACATGCTAGTGGCAAACTATCATGCAACTGAGGAGATAGACTACTTACAAACTCTCATACCCATATGCATTTCATCTATGCAAGCCTTTAGTAGACATAGCTCTCACAATTGAGCTGAACCTTCTACTTCATTCTAATCAGGTCTTTGCCTGATAGGAAAGTCTACTCAGCTCCCCCAGTGGGGTACTTTGATAATTGGCCTGGTGGGTACTACCCACAGTCAACTCCCCAAAGGTACCTCTGCCATGATAAGAATGATACTTTTAGAGTTCTCAAACCACCCCAATAGTCTTGCAGTGAGTGGGCACAAGTTGTGTCTATGTGCGATTCACCTGCCTGGAGATGCCTCAACATCTTCTGGGCCACCCTGGGACTACCCGGGAGCCTCTGGACTACCCTTCTGGTATTACTTGAGTGACTCCTTCAGTTCTCGTCCGCTTTATATATAGTTGGTACCAGATGATAGCTCTTCTTCTGGAGTACACCCTATGCCCTCTTATATATCCTACGGACAGTATCCGGTCGGACGGACAGCGACAACCTATATGGTGTTACAAGAGTGCCTCCACTCAATTCCTTTCGTTAGAAAGGGAGCAACTCAACAACCATAAGCCCATGACGTGCGGCCCGTACGCTGACGCCGCAGGGGAGTGTTAGGAATACCTCTGTAAAATCCTGGGGCATTCGGAGCCCAGTAGCTCTTCCTATAGGCCCCCAAAGGCTACCAGGTTTGTACCCCTTGGATTTTACTGGAGTGCTCAACCCTTATAGAATCGCCCCCTGCCCCTAGTAAGTACCTCTAAGTGCTAGGTAGGGTAACTTGAGTGCCACATCAGGGTAACTCGGACAGTATAGCAGGGTAACTCAGACCTCATGTCAGGGTAACTCAGGCCTCATTACAGGAGCTTTTCCCAAGCCCCCCTTATATACTACAGTGTTATAATATGTGTAGTTATCTACTATAGTGAACCAAACTACCCTTACCCATTGACCTCAGAGTCTCTGGTATGGGTATAAGAATAGTTTTACAGTAAGACACTCTCTGGTGGGTTGTTACAGACAATCAGCAATCATATCACCACTGTACAGGTACTCCAAGGAGACTTCCCTCGTTGATATCTTTTGTCTGCTATAGTATTCTTGGATTCCAAGATGCTTTGTCTAGGCATGAAATTCAAGATTGTGAGTGAAAGCAATCATGCTCTGGTTGTCAACATCGATTTTGGTAATGAGTACTGGATGGGTAGAGTCTTAGGATGGGGTTTCAACTGGGACTTGAGTAGGGTCTCCTGGGTTAATAGTATTGTCATAGTCACTATTTTGCAATTCTGTGATAAACCGCAAAACCCAAATGGCTTCATTTGCACTTTGCATATAAGTCATGTATTCAGCTTCAGTGAATGATAGTGCGATAGTTTGTTGCCTCTTGCTTGACCATGATACTGCTGACCTTATAGATCTCTCCCTATCCTTGATCATACACATATAGCCACCAGTACCTTTCCCAGTATCCAGGTCACTAGCTCAATCAGCATCACTATAAAGTATCAGGCAGATGGTGGTAAGGGTAAAGGGACCAAGTGTTAATTTTAGACTAGCTGTTTTGCTCACATAGTAGAGTAGATGTTTTGCAGCAAGCATATGGCTGGTCTTTAGTCCACTGTTGAATCCACTTAGGCCTCCAACTGCATAGGCAATATCAGGTCTTGTACATAGTATAAGATACATCAAGCTTCCGATCATACTCCAGTATTCCTGTTCATCTCTCTCCAAGTCATGTACAACATTCACTTCAAGCATAGTTCCAGGATTTAGTGAGGTTGAGATGGTGAATGTGTTAGCTAGATTGAATCATTCAAGGATTTTCTGAATATAAGCAGCTTGATTTAGCATAACCTGCCTGGACTCTCACGGAATTTCAATTCCATGGAAGAAGTGAGCTTTTCCTAGGTCTGTGATTGGGAACTGTTCTGCTAGTAACACTTTTGCTTCATATACTATAAACTGGGGTCCAATCCAAAGAACATCATCTACCCAAATGAGTACCCAGCAACTGTATTTTCCATCTTCCGAGTTCTTCAAATATACAGCATGATCTTCCACACTTCTCCTGATACCACATTTTCCTACCAAGTGTCAGTCCCACTCTTGATTCCAAATTCTCCCTGATTGCTTCAGTCCATACAAGCCTGTCAAGAGCTTACATACTTTCTTTCTCCTTGAACAAGTACCATTACTTTCCACAGCTAAACCCTCTGGAATTTCAACATATATTTCTTCTTACAGGTTGACAAGTAAGTATGCGGCTATAATATTGGTCTGATCAATTTCATAGTTTCAGGCTGCAGCTAAACACAATAATGTGGAGGGCTGTGAGCTCGAGAAATGGGGCAAATGTCTCTACATAATCAATGTCATAGTACTGTGTAAATCCTTTGGCAACTAAACACACCTTACATCTTGTGATTTCACCTCCAGCTCCCCACTTGACTCTAAATACCCACCTACATTTTACCAGTACTCTCCCTCTTGGTGGATCTACCATGTCCTAAGTATGGTTAATGATAATTGATTTTAGCTTGTCATCCATTGCCATGATCCATTCTGTTGCCATCACTGAGTTAATTGCTTCCGAATATGAGTTAGGCTTATCAGCATCCAAGGATATGGTAGCAAGGAATGCTTCATGCTGAAAGTGAGTAGATGTAAACTTTCCAGCATTTGTTCAGCAGGGTCTGGACAATGCTAGTGGAGTGTCATTCCCTTCCTGGATATGTAGTGCTTGTTGTAGTGAGGGAACAATAGGTGGTTGAGTGATAGGTAGTAATGTAGCAGTATCTTGGTGGTCTTCAACACTTTCCTGGTCAGATTGAATCTCCAATACTTCTCCTTTATCCTCTGTCTTCTCTTCTTCTTTTAAGTCCTTTACTACTCTAATATCCCTAACCACCAAAACCTTCCTTCCAATGATTATCCTATATTGGTTTATTCCTTCATAGTCAACTACTTGGTACTGCTCACGACCAACTCACACTTACTCCAATTGGTATTTAGGATATAGTGGAAGGCTTGAGTGCCAAACCAATAAAGTGAGAGAGGTTAGGATAATGACTTATGTATTGTTCATAGGATATAGTATCCTTTGAAATGGCTGTAGTAGGACTTCAGTTCTTGAGGTAAAAAGCAGTGTGGATTGATTCTACCCACAGTTCATCAGGCAACTGATTTTCTGTGATCATTGCCTTGATACACTCAATTAATGTCCAGTTGGCTCTTTCACTAACCCTGTTTTGCTCTGCTGAGTAAGGAGCCATTTTCTCATGTGAGATACCACAATCATAAAGAAGCTTTGAGAAAACCTGACCAGTATATTCTCCATCATTATCACTTCTCAGAGCCTTGATTTTCTGGTTGTCAAAGTTTCTACCAAGGCCTTATATTCCTGGAACTTAGAGAAGGTTTCTGATTTCTCCTGGATTGTGTAGACAACTGTGTATCTTGTATAGTCATCAATAAATAGGAGAAAATAGTGAGTTCATGCCCAAGAGGGCATTTTCATAGGTCCAGCAAGATCAATATGAACTAGCTCAAGTGGTGCAGTGGTAGCTCAAGTAGCAGGGGAGGAGTTTGGGTTCCGTATTTGCTTTGCAGTGATGCAACTAGCACAGGTAGGGTTCGAGCAGTTACCATCGATCACAATCTCTGTGTATTTCTCTGCAAGCTATTTAACTTTATCGAAGATGATATGTCCTAGGCGATAATGGCAATCCAAAAATGACCCATGCTTGGTCACTGCTATTGGTAGATTTGCTTTGATATTTTCTGAGTCTGAGTGGGTCTGGAGGACATAGGTGTTTTGCTCTAGCCTTGCAATGCCAAAGGGTTTCTTCCAATGTGTGATACTCACCGTATCGACAGTAGGAATACCAAAGCAAACTCTTCCCCCAGTAGCTTAGATACAGTGGACTGATACAAGTACACTACTACCTATCTCTGGAACAAATAATACCCTTTTCATTGCAACCTCATTTTTGACTCCCTCAATATCCATGGCCCAAGTCAAAAGAATATCACCCTCACCTTTGGCAGTCATTGCACCTCCATTTACGATATGGATTTGGGTATGAATGAGGGTAAGATTTTGGAACTGAGAGTAATCAGAGAACATATGGTGAGTGGCACCAGAATTAAAAACAACCCACTTGGACTGTAAAATATTGCTGACCTTTCATCCATTGCAGTCCATGCCTGCGGTGATCTCTTTATAGATGCTGTGTTTGTACTCTGGCCCTGAGTGTCATGGTTCTGACTATTCTGATTGTTCTAACCTTGCTTCCTACCACCCCAGGTTCTTTTCTGAGACTTCACTACAACCTGCTTCTTTGCAGATTTATTTGCCTAGTGACACTTCTCTTTATAATAGAAATCACTGTCTTTCCTGACACTTTGTTCCTGACCTTCCTGCTTCAGATCTCTTTTCCAGCTCTTCTCTTTTCCTCCTCAATCAGAATAGAAGGCATTTGTCACTCCAGCTTCAGCAGTATCAGTCTTTGTTAACTACTGGTACTTGAGTATCAGATGGTCCCACATTTCATCATATGCCATTCCATCATAGTCAGAGCTATTCCAAACTGTGGTCCAGAAGGGGTAGTAGGGCAACGGTAGCTTAGATAATAAAAGGTACTTTTCATCCTTCTTAGTCTGGACTTCCCCAGCAGTAGCTAACTGATAGAACAGCTTCTCAAGACTGGAAATATAGTCAATAAGGTTATTATCATGATACTCTACCTGAGACAGCTCCTCTTGCAGGAACCAGATCTCAGCCTAAACCTTTCCAGCATACTTCTTTTCCAACCTCCCCCACAACTCCTTTCGATCCTGCACCTCTGCATATAACTCACAATGTGCACTATCCAAGTACCTACCCAGCATTCCCTGGGCCTTATTGACTTTCTCCCCCCAAAGCATTGCTGCTTCAGTTACCAGAGTGGTGTCATCATCTGGGCATTCATTCTTACCAGAAACACTCAGCCAATATCCCTTCTCAGTAAGGATATCTATGACAGTGGGCCTCCATTCTCAATAGTTGGCAGCTTTGGAGAGAGGCTTAATTCCAAGAGAAGCAAGAATGTTAACTTCTTCACCAGTGGTTTTGGACATTGTGAGCAAGCGACCGAGTAACTGAGAGTGATTCTGTGTAATGTAAATCAGTGGTGGACAATGGTTTGTATTTTGCAAGGTGTCGTCAATGTCAATAGAAACAATAACATCAAAGGTTGGTCAGGTATCGTCAATCAGAGCAGCTGAATTTTGTGTCAAGGCAGGTTCATAATCTTTTGAATAGTAAAGACTTCAAACCAATGAATGATAGCTTGTGACATAACAAAACTAAAAAAGTGATTAGTCATTTGGCTTGTGAAAGCTCTGATCTCTGGGTAAAGTGGAAAAGTTCTCTCTCATTCAACAACACTCTTGCTCGCATGTATACACTCTCAAAAGCACACCTAACTAACACAATCATAAAGACAAGAGTATATATGAAAACCACGACATAAAAATCCTCCTATCATTCTACTAATCACTACAAACATCCAGTTGCTCACTTCTCACACACCCTCTTCCAATCTCATCATGTAAGTCCCCCTTTCCTCTGCAAACTCCAATGCTAACAAACAAATGGAAAACAAGCTTCACAAAGACTCTCACGGCCATCCCTTTGACTCCTGCCCCATACCATTTCACGTGCCTATACCATTCCACACACCTATACTATTCCTTGCACCCATAATGTTCTACACACCCATACTGTTCCATACTGTTCCCATGCTGTTCCCATATTGGAATGGCTCTCGCAGCTCCCTCCATGACCTGTACAGCTCGTGCGCTTTCCTCTTATAGTCTGGCATATAAATGGTGCAAAGGCTAAGGGCAAACAAATGACCAATAGCAGAAAAGCAAACAAATAGATAGGCAAACAAACAAATAAATGAATGGCTGAATGAATGGGGTATAGTGAGCATGCTGAGCAGTATCCATTTCCAACATCTCCCACTTTTATATACTCTCATTCTCACTATTCATCTATACAAATTTCTACAAACAAACTCAAATGTTTGCTGGAAGTTAAACCTCGATCCTGTTGTCTGGTGATGTGGGCAACATCATAGAGTTGCAATTCTCTACTATAGGAGGGGCTTTGGAAATGGACTCAGAATCTTTAGGTACTCTTATGCTATCCCATATTAACAATAGGGACTTGGTGATTTCACAAACTGGATCAAGTCTTGGCAGTTTGGTTAGTCTAGTACTGGATTTGCATCACATCCAGAGCCTTTTCAAAAAGTCTCTAATTTCCTGCATCGAAGTTGCTGATTAGACCTCTCATGTCCTAGCTCAATTAAAATCAATGCTTGTAGTATCCAGTCAACCTGTATGATTGGCCTGGTGCTACAAGCAGTAGCCCAAGTAACTTGTTTGAGAAGCAAGACCTCTCGATCCCGCAAATGTTTGAATACAGATCTCCAGGTGAACCAGTCAAGATCATAACAATGACTGTTGATTTTGATTCGGCTGTGCAAAGTTTTCTATATTTTCATAGCATCATTGAACATGACTTTAATATGATCGAGATGCAATTACAGCTACTTCAGTGGAGGTCAGCTCATTTCACATTTGAGAATTCCCTAAATGCTGCCATGTTGCAGATCATGCCTGGGCCAGAACATGAAATTGTCAGTGTTGATCTGTATCCAAAGATTTTAATGAAGATTGCATCTATTCCAAGGTATAGTGAAGACATGATTGCTGGGGTAGGTGCCGTACAATTCCAGGTCCCAGGAGCGCAGAGCAAGGGAACTAGGACCTACAGCTTGTTACTCAGTAGGGGAGAGAAGCTTGGCCTTCACTCATGATGGAGGTTGGATATTCGGAAATGATAGGCTTATTTCACATAGATGCAGAGTGGTGGCTTTTGCATTCAGAGGGTTGAACACGGTATGTTATTATTGCAAAAATACATTGAGATCTATTGAGCCTTTATATCCAATGTTGGATGATGGGTCCTTCCATGGCGGTGATTGGTGACCTCTGGATCCCTAAATGTGTACAGGATTTTAATATTGATTCAGCTGGGGTGGTAACATCACCACTTGGATCTACAGAGCTACAAATTCATTACAATCACATCTTTGATCAACCTTCTTCAACCGTACAACCTATTATACTCACCTTCCCCAAACTTTTATCCTTGGAAAACAAATATGTTCAGACTATTGTGACAACAGGTAATTCTGGCCCTTATTTTAATTCCCAATAGTATAACTAATTGTATTGACAACTTTCATAATGTGGCCAATGGATCTTGGTCCTGTATTTATAGACCCTTCTGTACCAAAGCATACAAACCCTCGTCAGTTTATTAGAGGTGGCTTGATACCCTAAATATTTAGTTCTTCCCTGCTCCTGTATTTTTACTATTCTTTCTGGAACATTCTCTTTGATCCCAAAGTCAAGTCACATGTACTATCACCAGACAAAAACATTACTCTCTCTCCCTCCTATTTACTGTTTTTCTATCATCACACAGCTAATAGTCATGGACACACACAGCCAACCCTTCTCTTCTCATCCTCCCAACCTCTCTTTCTCCCTTAACTGTTATCTCTTATCTTTTACCATCATGCCCAATGAATGCAAGATCACTGAGTGCATGCTCATGCACAAGCTTAAGGAACTTTCCAAGGAGTACTGAGTGAATGCTGAAGTGAGTCTTCAATTCCTTGTTGTGCTTTTAGGCCTATGTGACTTTGCCACTGGAAGCAACAACAACTCACTAATCTGATATGTTGCTCTTGTTTCCTCTAGAACCTTGGGATGGAAACTTGGCTCTTTGTGATATTGGCTTGATGGTCGAAAATCCTATGTCTTTCTATTGTGGGGCTTATCTTAATGTATTACTCCTCATGCTGTTTTGTGCCTGTAGTTGACACATTTATTGGTATTACATGATCTAGCTTGCTTGTCCTCTTTTTTTTTTCTTCCTTTCTCCAGGCTACACTCAAAATCCCTTTTTGAACCCATAGTACAGTTTCTCTCTACTGATTTAGTTGGCATTTAGAGGATGAAGAATCCGAACCCAATGAGGTGGAGGAAATGAATCAGGACAGAGAGAGGCATAGTTGAATTGCCTACCAATCTTATTTCTGTCTTGTTGGTTATTATTTTTTCTGTTCTCGAATTCTGAAATTGTATTACAACCTACCTTCCTTTCTCCCTATATCTTCTTTCCTCTCATGGTTTGCTTTATTCTTGATCTTGAGCAATTAAAATTTTAGTATTGTCTTCCCCACTAATTTGGCTTTTATCTCTTCATTCCAGCTTTCTTTTGCTGTTAAATCCTCAGGTTTCTCTTTGTGTTGGCTTGTCAGCATTTCTTAAGGAGGAGATGGAGAAGGAAAGCATCAGTCAGGGGAGGTTCTGGTCAAGGGAGAATCCCGAAGAAGGTCAATATTTGTTTGACCCTAATGGCCATGGTGCCCGTTGGTTCATTTGTTTTTATATTTTTATTGTAACTATATGAGAAACAAATGGCTCAATGTCTATTCTCTGTAATAGGTCTCCCAGTCTTGAGGGTGATTTCCCAAACACTCATATTCAAAAAAAGGGTGTGGGTGCCCCATGAGTAAGGAGATGTGATAATAAGGTCATTTATAGCGATATGGCTCTTCACCTAGAAGCAGCTCACAGTGGCAACCACAGGAAAACCAAATGTATATTTGATTTTCTATATATATAATAGTAATACAACTTTGGAAACTTGTTAGAAGGTACTTTGAAGGATAGAGAATTAGTAAATGTAGTTATTATTTCATAATAGGAAATGTTTCTCCTAGTATATTATCTTTCCGATTGGTAGTTTAAAATAACAGTCCTGTTATACTTAATAGTAAAGAAATTGAAAGACCTTCAGCCCCTCATCAGAAGTGTTTGTGATCTGAGACATGTTTAATTGCAGTTGCAGCATAATATGGTGAGGCAATGGTGGGGTTGTCAATCAGCACAGGTGTGTGTGTGGGCACAATCACCTCTTAACAACTACCTCTTAACAACTACCTCTCAATGATTAATCATCAATGATCAATCATTAACTATATATATTTCAGAATAACAAAATAATAAATAAAACTAGCTAATACCTTGTATAACCTCCCTTTGCTTCCAATACTGCAGCCACTCTATTAGACATTGATTTCCACAAATTTTCAAAAAACTCCTCAGGAATTGTCTCCTAAACCAAAGGTAATACTTGTGCAACCCTGTTCTTAACAGCCTCTTTTCCTCCTGGGGTATCTCCAATCCTTGAATACTGCTGTGGTAATTGCTTTTTAAGCTCAACCTAAGTATGCTTAATAGGATTTAAATCAGGGGAGTAAGGGGGGTGTTCCACCACTTCAATACAATTTCTCTCCAACCAATTCATAACATTATAAGCCTTGTGAATAGGAGTATTGTCTTGCTGAAAAAGAATATCCTCAAGTTGCATGCCAAAAGAAATCATTTGATGAATTACAGGAAAAGATACCTTCTTAAGAGTCTAACATACCTAGTCTTGTTGATATTTTGTGTAATAGGAACTAAAGGACCTTTTCCCTTACCCCAAAAGTATCCTTATACTATAAGTGAAATACTCCTATCCTTTTCCTGGGAGTGAATACATTCTGCAAGCCACTGCTTCCTAGGTTCTCTGAAAACCTACTGCTGCTTTAGATCGTTGGATTTCTCCACACTGCACTCATCACTCCAGATGAACCTCTCAAAATCCTTAGCTCTCCAATCCTTATGAGCTATAACCCACTTCAATCTCTTCATAAAATGCACAGTCTTGAGTTTTGATCTTGATTTGGCTAGCTATTTCTTGATATTGGCTTCTCTGAGTACTCTGTCTACTATAAGATTATTAGAGAATTATGAACTATCAATCAGGTGAGTACTAACCACTAGAAAGAGAAACATGCAGTGCATATTTATTGCTGAAATCTGATCTGTTCATTTTCTGTTTGGATTTGGCTGCCTGGACAATTGTGCAACACTGTCACTGGCTGAGAGCAGATGTGTGACCAGGGTAGGAAACATTATCCAGTGATTGTTGCTCACATGCATGAGCAAGGAAGCTTTTAATGCTTGTCCATGGTCATCCAATAATTTGAGCAACAGGGGCAATATTCTGAGGGTAGTAGAAGAATCCAATGATCGTGCCTTTTTCAACATTGGTCATTTCTCTTCGAGAGGTCTTTGGGTTTCACTTTTCTTTTTTTGATGTATATTCAGATCAGTTAACCATTGGGAATTCAGAGAGAGCAAATTATTAAATTAAAATCAAGGTAGTATATAGTCACAATAGTTGTGGCAGTGGCAGGTACAGTTGCAATCAACTTAGTGAGGTGGCATTTAGTGAGGTACTGGTTGCTTAGTAAGGTGAGACATGTTTCATGAACACTTCTGATGAGGGGCTGTATAGAGAATACTTTTTTAAGTAAATAGAGAGTTATTATAGACCTTGTATGTTATGTATTAGCTACTTTTGTATTTGTTTATAGTTATTTTTAGAAGTTACAGTACTAGATGACAAAGTAAAATAATATATACAGTTGATTTATTTGATAATATGATATCTACATACTGGATTAACATATAATTCCAATACTTTGTAATATCCTTTATAACATTAATATAAGTAACTTTATGAAATTTTGGGACCACTAGGTAGACCTTCCTTATTTTATTCCTTGATTATTATAAAGATATATGTGTAAAAATATTAGTCTTAAGCTTCAACCTTGTACAGTGTACTCCTTAGACAAAGCTAAAAGTATTATTTCCTGGTCTCCTAATATGAGTCAGACTATTGAACAAGTTTTAGGCAGTTTGGAATATTGGTTCTAGAGATTTCAAGCTTGAGATAATATAGGACTTGATTTTTATACAAAGTTCTATTAGTTGTGTATGGAAGATGGAAGACTTCCTTGTTCAACCTCAAACTTAGTATACCTACTCAGATAACCTTTGTAAAATAACTGGCAAATTATTAAATTTATAGGTCTAGCCAATAAGCAGATATCCTGTAGTCAAATTGATCAATTTTGTATATAGTTCTCCTCCTGTCAATTTCTTACTACAACTTTTAAAAATCTATTTAGATTAAGGCAAAAACAATTCACACAGAATATATAACACCTATAAAATCTATCTACTGTCTTATGAAAGTACTCTTATATATATTTCCATTTTTACCCAATATATGATTACAGGTATCTTGTTTGAAACAATCAATCTTAATAGCATTCTACTAAGAGAGGTTTTTCTTACACCAAAGTAGAAGCTACATACTCTAATTCTCCATATTTCAAAGTACCTTCTAACAAATTTCGAATGTTGTATCACTATTATTTATATAGATAATCAAATATACATTTGGTTTTCCCTTGGTTGCCACTGTGAGCTGCTTCTAGGTGAAGAGCGACATCCCCATAAATGACATTAGTTGCTAAAAAAAGGTTGACGTAGAAGATCCTTCCACATGAGTCAAAGTGCCTCTGCCCTGTTGACATTTATCTTTAGACCAGTCCCTAGCATGCTCTTAAATTAGCTTGCTGACTGAATCATATTTGGAAAGAAAGAGACTGTTGCTGTGGTAACGAGTTGACATTCATCTTCATGACTACCTGCTGAACATCCCTATTGGGTTGCAGCTGCCTAAGTGACAAGAATCGAAGGCCGTAAAAATGTGAGCGAGCTTTGCTAGACACAAACCATAGGAAAGGGGACGCCGGTTGAGGACCGCATATTGACCAGCATTACAAAACCATGTCTGGGCAGGAGAGATGCATGTAGCCACTGTGCGAGTGCCTCAAAGACTCGCAGGCATCCCGGCCTTCTTGTCGCCTTCCGGATGGTAGTTGTGCTGGTTCTCGTAGTTGTGGTTTCCTATTTTTTATGTTCTCTCTCTGGCGCTGGCATTGGGGATAGTGGGTGTTTATGGTTAATGCCCGCAATCAGGAGATTCTGCTTTAGTGGTAACTTGAAAACAGTTCTTGAATACCACGGGTGTAGCGGGTTTGTGTTGACCCATTTGCTCTCAAAAAGTTGGGGTAGTGTGCACTAACATGAAAAGAAAGTTTTTCACCCCACTTACATTCGTACCGTGCTTTATAAAAGTGTCATGTGGTTTCGTGGTGTAGCTGGTTCTACACCACGAAGCGATCCAAAAATTGATCAAATTCCCCCCCTAAACCTGAATAGGGAGGTTATGAGTCAGTCGTTGGTTGAGCGCCACACTGGTGGTATCATAGAAGAACAGTTGACTTCTCCCCCCTAACCCTAACTTAGGGACATTTCGTGGGGGTGGCTGAGCCGTATAAGTAAGAATCCATCCAACCTCTCAACTTGTCATGCTTTGCATGGCTCCAGGCGCCCACTTTCCCTCCCAACTGAAAGCACACCAGTCTAACGCAACAGCGGTCCGTGGTTCGAGCCTGGGCGAAATCAATTTTCCTCCCCCCTTGGGGCTAGTTATCGCCTTTGTTCACAGCTTGGTTTAATTCCTTTTAATGTATTTTCCCCATTATTCCTGCTTGTTTTAGTTAGGACGCAATGTAATACAAGCCTAAACCCTCGACGGTGGTCTCTAGGGTAGGGCAAACAGATGGAAATAATAATTATTTTATCATCATAAAAAAACAAGTCATGCTTCCTTCCTCCGGGTACCACCCCCCCGCCCCAATCATGCTCCCTCCTCCACCCTCTCCCCTCCCACCGCGACCTTGCCCCCCCAACTCTCTCCCCCCGCCCCTATAATGCTGCCCCCCCACACTCCCCTCTACCCGGCCCTTGTAACCCTGCGCACCACCCACCCCCCCGTACTGCCCCGCTCGCCGCGAACAATTCTATTACGCATGTTGGCTGCCGCAGGCTCTCATCTCACGACCTGCAATATCACGGAGGCTTGCCAAGTCGAGAGTAATTCCAGCTTCCGTGTTCACCCCAGGGGGACAATCCCCCGCGTAGAATTCGTAGAAAGAAATAGAAGGATTTTCCTGAGGATTGTTGGGGGCAGGGAAGATGTCCTAAGCTTGTAATCAAAACATGAGTGGTGGGATCAGTAGTATTAGGGATAGCGAAGAGACTTGCATAGGGTTCGACAAAGACGTGGCGTTCGCCCGGAAGAGTTCGCTTCAGGACTAATTTCGCTCGCATACGGTTCTCGTCATTTGGGCGATAAAATTTCACCTGTATCACCACACACACTTCTCCACCCGACCCTCTTTGCCAGAGTTGGGCATCTCGATGCAGTTGTTGCATGGATTCATCCCAGCCCGACTCGAGCACAACGGAGGGGTATTCCGCCTTCTGTGTCCAGTCCGGGCCAACCATCGGCACAAAAGTCAAATCAGCCTCTTTTTTTGACCCTGCATAATCACCAATAAAATTATGATATTCTTGTAACCCGGATTAGCAATATTTCAATATGTGAATGTGTTGATAATAAACCGGGGGAAGAGGTTAACAGCATGGTTTTCGGCCAAACCTCCGGAAGAATTCCTCGCATAGCGGCTACCACGATCATTTGGTTTATCCACCCTCCCGCACACTCGTGTAATGGCGATGGCATTACAACCTTCAATATCCGGTCAGCTGCAAACCAATGAATCCTGTGGGAATACGTTAGTAATGCCCAATAAGAAAGAGAGTTGTAAAGTAGTGGGATTACCGAAACGCATACTGCTCCAGGTAATTGGTGCGGTGTCGTAAGCCCTTATGAATATCGGCAAACTCCTTATGGTGGACATTATAAAAGGTCAACATGTCCGGAGTACGTTCTTTAATCGCATCTACAATCTCTTTAAATATTTCGACCGACATAATTGCACAACCAAATGTGACAAGAGGAGAGAGCGAGAGCACTTGATATAGGTTGTAGATGTGCTGACGTTGCAAGAAAGTCGCGGTGCTGGAGGACGCTTGGAACAAGAGACGCTGGGCAACCACTAAACTATATACCCGAGGTGGACAATCTCTTGGCTCACATCCCAAGCCCCAGTTCCGCCCACCTCCCACTTCCCGCTCGTAGTCACCGCCTGACCCACTCCGATAACACACCCCGCTACGATAATAGCCCCCACCTCACTCCCACTGTGCAACGAACATTTTCCCAACCGATGTGTACACTCACACCCCGCTATCCCGGATCACACTGAACCGAATACCTCGCTGTCTCGTATGAAACTCAGGTGAATTCTGAATTTCTTTGCACCAAAACCTGACCTGTTGTCCGGGATCACTCGCTGTACCGGACAGATTCTTGGGATTTTGGCCGTCCGGGATAGCGGGATGTGAGTGTAGTTTTCTCCGTCCACTCCCTTCCTCCATAAATGAAACCAACTCACCAGCAAAAGCCCTGTACCTGCGGCCACAGACAAATGCGCTTCCAGTCGAAATTCCCAACCACAATCTAGAACCTTGCGTCTATTGATCCCAAACATGTAAGGAGGCGGCGATCCGCTGTATCCTAGACACCTCTCTGACTATCATTGCTAGTGAGCACACGAATCGAGACAACATCACATCAAAGCCACCCCATTACCGCTGACGACGTGGAAGCGAAAGAGAAGAAAGATAGGCAAATGAGAACTGGAGCTTTCTCTCGACTCGGTAACTTTGAGCTACGTTCAACGCCGTTCTACACAGATGGCCAGCCCTGCTACGAAATGTTCTGCACCAGAGCTGCACAAGCATCCCATCGAACCCGACCGCAGCAGTGCTTGCCCCAAGTGTATCTGCAGATTCTGGCGACATCGCCGCAAGAACAACCGACCGGATGCCACCACCCGCTAAGTTTCCCCTCTTACCAACGCCCTTTGATCCGGAAATTGCACCCACCCAGGCGCGCCCAGAGTGGGCGCCCACATGTCGGCTTCTCATCTCAGTGCAGTATCTTCGGTCAGTTTGACGTCGCTTGTGACTGTCACAGCATCATATGTCACAGGACAACGTATACACTCGCTCTACTCTAACTGTAGTGAAATGCTGCTAAAATACCACCTCACAATGCTATAAGTGTCTAATAGAGGGATTTCGCAACGCAAAGTTAGCTTAATTCTAGCCTGTTGGGACAGCAACCGGTCATAGGTTAGGGTTTTTGTTTTACTTAAGTGATAACATGCGCTTAAAGTACGGTTAGTTAAGCTAGAAGATGGCGAATTCTCTTGGTGAGGTAAACAATATCGTCACACCCAAACTCATGTTGCAACAAGCTAACATCACAGCAGGTTCTGGATGAATGTGCGAAATCCCTATTTTTCAAGTTCGCTTGTTGCAGCGGTAAACACTGTCTTCACAGAGATAGCGATCCCTAACTTTGCGTTGCGAAATCCCTCTAATAGGTGAGCGTTTGTGTGGATAAGATAACAGGGTTCAAGGGGCACGTGCTTTTCTTGGGACAAGGAGCACACGATTTGCCTGGCCGTGGACTAGCTCATACCATTACCGTGTTTTTGAGAGCAGCCCACTACACTAACTTGGTTTCGTGGTGTAGTTGGTTCTACACCATGTTGCGGGTGAGAAACATTGACTTCTCACCTACTAAACCCAACTTAGTCACTATTCGTGGGGGCCGAGCTGCACACCCCGCCTCCCAGGACTGCTGCACTACTTTTGCTCACCCCCGGAAAGCTAGTACGTTCTCCCAGAGCCCAAAGGCAATCCCGTAAGATAGACGAGCCCCAAACCTCGTTATTAGAGGTCCTAGAGCATGTTAACAAAACTTAGTGGACCATTAGTGCTGTCTAGAATAACATTTGAGGCTGGGGAAAGCGGACAGAAGAGGATGGATAGTCCTCTACTTATCGGGTTCATTCAGCAATGGATTCGGATGCCCTATAGAAGGGCACAGTATCTATTACCGGCGCCACCCCTTGCTGGTGTTGATAACTATGATATATAGATCAGGATCACAGAATATCACTTGACAAAGCATCTATTTTCCAAGCCACGCATCGCGAAGACACTGCGCCGGCTCCTGCAGGGGGGACGACAGCGGGCTCGTGTCGGCCGAGCGCAGGAATATAGGGAAAAACTGTCAAATTTAATAATATTATAGTATACTCCAACGCAGAGAACCCCACGACAACATTCCAACCCCTAGTGGAAGATTGCTAAAGCTACCATCTCCAGCCGGCCCCACCGGCGATAGCACTTGTCCACGCACTCCTCCGGAGCACGAGTACCACCAATCCAGTTTTTGGAGTTAGGTAAATAATTTACAAAAATTGCGAAGCCCCATATATACACCCCACCCACCGGCTGCCTACACTCCAGATATGGAAATATGGTTGCATTGCGAGCGCAGAACTGCGATTGCACCCCCCCCCCCTCCTTTCATTGCCTCCTACTCCTTTTTCGGTGTTTGAACCCCCAGCTGCATCATTCCCCTCCTCTCTCTACGCATCCTAATCGTTTCTTTGAGCATCTCCCCAGTCCCCTTCCCCGCAATTGCCTTCTCCTGCAACCTCCTTTCCTTCTTATTCTCGTGTGCCCTAACTATTTCGAGATGCCTCTCCCTAGCATCCTGCTTCCTTTAAAGCCTTGCAGCCTTCTTCTTCACCCTCAGGAAGGTGGTCGTCTTATCCTTGACAATAGTCGTCACCCTAGTACCGGAGGGGTCCTTGATGGTAACAAACTTTGACATAGCCTTCATACTACCGCCGTCAATCTTTATGTTTCGGCTTGTGCAAGCGTTCGCTCCAAGCGTCCAGAAATCATCCCACCCGCTCTTCCTCGCATCGCTGTACTCCAATTTTCTGAGGCTCTTGGGAACAACGCAGTGTTCGATGGAGCCCATCGGAGTGCGTAATTCGAGTATAAGGTACCAGTCGCGTTTGATCGGGGGGAGAATGATGCGTAGGAGGGTCAAGCTGTAATTACGGAGCTGTTGGACTGTGTATGGGCTCTGAATTGGTGTATTTTGTTCGCCGTTGAAGGGGGTTATTCGAAAGTCATCTATTGTTGGGTTAATCTTGTTTTTCGTGTCGGCGCGGCGATCGATGCCTTGACGGAAGGTGACATGTGAGTGCTCAAGATCTTCCCAGTTCTTTTTTTTTTTTGGATGACTTATCTACGAGTCTCTGCGGATATCCGGTACGCTCATAGCGCTGGGAGAAGCAGCAGTAATATTTGCAGTTGGCGCCGTCTGTGGGGCTAGAGGTGAACATGGGACATTGTACTTGGTTCATGCACTGGGGCAATTATAGTGCCGGGCTCCTTTTCGATAGGGGGGTTGGCGAAGCTACCGGCGTTCTTGGTCGTGGGGGATTGAAACGCTTTTCTAACGTCCTTGATGTAGTCCTTTAGGATTGTCGAGCGGGCGTAGGTGACGGCCTCAAAGCCCATTAGCGTGCCTGTTTCAATGATCAAAAGGACACTGCCGTTCAGATTTTGGTGCGACCAGAGCTGTTCAATGGTTTGGCGGCGGAGAAATGACTTCCCTGTTGAGAGGATCCTGTTTATAGCAATGGTCAGATCATAGAGCCCTCCCGACCGAGCCTTATTGTTCTCGATTGAGGCGCCAGGCATGTAGTGTAGGTTTTTAAAATAGATCCGGCACTCGAGAGATAAACAGAGTATCATCCAAGAGCCTCGACAACAACTGCCCGCAATCCACTCCTCTCTCTCGTCACTGGTAGAGCCTTCCCATCCCTGCCAGGCGGCGGCTTCCCCATTCTCTCCGAAAGCTCATCCTTGTCCCCTCCTCCCCTTGGACAAGACTCTGCCAAGCAAGTACCCCAGTGCCCCTACCCCCCACATTAGGCACATCCTTAACACCCTACTTCCCCCCATCCCGGCCGAGCACCCAATCACCGCCCAACCGTTTCCACAGCCTAGTCAAGAAACTCAAGCACTATGCGTACAGCCCTGGCATCACTGCAGTGAAAAACACGTCAGCATCAATACCCGACATTGGAATGTTAGTCAGGCTCCAGGAAATAGTCAGCTCATGCTTACTACGCTTCCCCAAGTACTCAGGTACATGGGCGAGAATTGGAGGTGTGGACTGCTGTGAGTCCTATCTATCAAATTCACTTTATATGTCAGAGACTCTGTCCGGTCCCTTACCAATGGTGGAAGTTGGATATGAGAACCACCGGCATAGAGGTCCTCATCTCTTCCTTCTTCTTCCACCCCTACCCCTTCAGGATGCGCAACCCGCCCGGCAACCCGCGCATATAAGGCCTCCCCTGGAGGCGTCTTTGGGGGTGGAAAACGGTAGAGCTCCTTCTCCACCTCTCACTACGGAACCTCTCGGGAGAGCTCCTCAATTTTCTCGCCCAGCTGTAAAAATCTTGTGCGGCCATAATATCTCTCAGAGCGGCCGGTTATAGCGGATATGCTCTGCCATGTGCTGGCAGTCGCTCCACCCACTTCAATGCTGGTACCATCCGTTTAATGTCGATACTAGTGGGCTTCTGCCAAGGGCTTTTTGCGGTAGACAAGGAGGCATCAGCTGAGCGACTAATCCACTTTACTCTCTAGGAGTATCTTTCTGCTCATCCAGATATTTTCGGCAGGTCTCACTCAACAATAGTAGAAGCCTGCTTGACCAACTCGAATTCCTGGCGGGTCCAAGCCCTTTCATCCAAGCCATCTCCTGATACCAGAGACACAACCTGTCTGGAATATTGTTTTGTGTATGGGGGAGTCTATGCGCAGTCGAAACTCCCAGAATGCACGAGATCGTTTGCGCTGTAGCAATTTCTGGAGTCTGATAGCTGTAAAGGAGATTTTTAGGGGCATACACCACTTGCATCAGCTGTTCATCATGGACATGAGGAAGTGAGGAAAATGTTGTTTTTCACCAGTACACTATCCGTAGTTACTGGTCAGGCATCAGTCCGGTTATACTCCTTGTATTTCATTTGTATTGGTAGACAATGGTGACAGGATATCGGTAGGATTACCAGTGGCATTGTGAGGTCGGTGAACGAGTTGCTCGGAAGCGGGGTACAAGACCTGGCGAAGCAGGGAAGAAAGCGGTAAGGAAAAAGCGGTGAAGGAATTCGGCGAAGAAGCCGGACTTGGCAAAGAGGGGTAGACATGCGGTGAAGGAAAAGGGCTTGGCAAAGTGGAGAAGCACCACGGTGAATATCGGTGAAGAAAAAAAGAGGGGAAGTGAACGGGTAAAGAATTAACAGATACGATAGGATCAAGATTTGGAAGAAATGTTGTGCTCCGGATAGGGAGATCGGTGGAGATGTAGCCGGGGGTCTCTTGTATTTAAAGCACTCGCTTCCTCTACAAAGATAGGAAGGCGGGCCACGAAGAAGACAAGAAAAGTACCAAGCAGTTTCCCCCCCAATTTACTCTATCGTCCGTACAATCTTTCTCCTATTTCCCTTTATATTTTATTAGAAAATGCTGGGCGGGCTGAAAGAGGTTGATCCGACGAGACGCATAATTGCCACCAAATAGCGTTCTCACATGCAGCTGTCCATAGACATGAGGGAGTCGTGAAAATGCGGCAACTCCAGCAAGTCAAATATTGGCAGCCAAAAATCACTTGTGTAATTGTCCTGGAATATCACATTTCTGAGCGACATCTGCGTCGGGGCAAAGTGATTTATTTTTTCTCACAGTTTTTCACGCAGCTATTTCTACAAAAAGAAAAAAAAACCCCCAATTCTGGAAAGCGCTGAAACACGGGGAACAGAGTGATGTGATTTGGGTGCATGAAGAGGATAATGGAAGGCTAGATTACGTATTTCGACGGAAACTGCAGTAAAGCTATATCTATTGCACAAACAATCAGTGAAGCAATCAGAGCAACACATGGTAACTTCAGAGTGGTGTGTGATGAGCAAAGGACAAATTAGAAAACAAAAAAAGGTGTGGTGGGATTACGACACAGCCCGTGGACACCCAAAAGCGCAGAAAAGGAAACAAGAAAGCAGGGAAAAAAACATCACAACTTTCAGAGTAAAGGGAGCAAAGAAGAGGAAATCCTCCTCCTAGAAACAAGGGTCCAAGGTGGGCAGAACAAATTATCACCTCAAACAACCTCAACCGGGTCCTTCCCTCCATTGCTCAAGGCAACATTAAAACATTCAATCAGGATGGAATAATCGGCCATCCATCCCTCCTCGTCCGTGTCCATACTGTCAAACAGTAACTCCATCTTGTTACTCATCTTGAATGTTCCATCAAAGGAGACCATTCTCCATCTTTCACCCATGGTGACAAATCCATAAACGGTACCGCCGCCGTTGCAATCCCACATGTCCTTCATAGCTAGAAAGCACTGCTTTCTTGCTTCCGCGAGCGAGACCTTCTTTGCTTCAACAATTAAAACATATTTCATTTTGTTGTGAGATATGTAGTCCATCACCACGAATTCCTCCATACCACTAGTACTAGAATCCTTCGAGATAATTTCCTTCTCTCGCGATAAGTGTAGGTTCTGCATGGTCTTATGTTTGAACAGAGCGAGCATGGGATAGATTGTAAAGGCCACAATGTCGTTTATGTTGGCCTCTTTGAAGTCTGGATCGGACTCTGTTAGGTATCCCCCAGCATCCAAGTAACGTACCAAGCCTTTATAGACTTCCCTTTTCGCCTCCAATATCGTGTCTGGTCCTAACAAACCACGTTTCCCTTCTAGCATCTGCTTAACCGGAATTCCACGCAAAGCTAATCGAATACCCAACAGGTTCTCTACTTCCCTGATTGTGATTTTTGAATACGGAGTAGTCCACTTAAGGTTTCTCCCTTTTTTGTCGGTTTTCTGGTCCTCCTTGGTATTAGCCTTAGACTTTTGCTTTTTCGTATCCGCCTTGCCGCGACTCATTGTCTGCAAGGTTCCTGCCCACCAATCAATGACCCATTAGCATGTGTGCTGGTAACAAAATGTATAGACATCCTCCAACTTACTGGTGAATTGTTTGGGTTGGTTGTTGTGGTAGCATTTGTGTATGTAGTGGTCCTGCACGGTAGAGGCGCAGATTGGGTTCAGGGAGAAGATAGGTTCTGATGTACATGTATACTAGTTTTTACACCAATTTTAGTCACTTACAGGCAGGAGAAGTGGGTGAGGAGGGAAGTACCTCAATCTCCTCTTGGGCGATTCTTCCGGCTTCTCCAAAACCGATCACCAATGAATGTGCGAGAGTTCCGCTGCGAAGACAATCTTCTTGACCCCCGTCAGAGATGTGTGGGTCGATCCTGACTTTTAGTCTGCACGGGATATAACAAGCTCCGATACGCTTCGAACCGTAAACTTTGGGGCCGGAGATGCTCATCCAGTCAACGTTCCACTTGCCGGCATCAATGGAAATCTTGCCCTGGGCCTGCGCGCTATTGGTGAGGAAGAAGACACTCTGTTTTTGACCGAGCTTCCGCATCTCCTCCATCTGCTGAATGACCTCAATCTCATTGTTGACCATCATGATTGAAACTAGCGCTGTGTCCGGGCGGATCGCCTTCTCCAAATGCTCCAGATTGATCAAATCGTTGTTCTCAACCGGGAGATATGTGATACCGTACCCCTCCTCTTGCAAATGTCGGCACAAATCCAACACACACTTGTGCTCCGTCTGCAATGCGATGATATGCTTCTTAGACTTGTAAAGCCTCGCCACTACAAAGATAGGAAGGCGGGCCACGAAGAAGACAAGAAAAGTACCAAGCAGTTTCCCCCCCAATTTACTCTATCGTCCGTACAATCTTTCTCCTATTTCCCTTTATATTGCCTGTGTGCAATAGCAGTTGTGTTCAAAACGTCAGAAGATTACGAGTACGTTGCTCTTATTTGCATCACTTCTTTTCTTGACGATATGTGAAAAATATGGCTGACAGCAGGGTAACCATAGCTCTCCAACACTGTATTTAACCTTTTCTTTCCTTTCCTTCTTTTTCAGTTTTAACTCAAACCTTTATCCTTCATCCTTTGTCCTTCATCCTTCATCACAACTACCCACTAGATTGAGGTTAGCCGAATACACACCCATCTTTTATTTTCAAGTTACAAGGCTAACAAAATGACAGAAGAGCTGTATTGGACTACACAATGGCTGTGAAAATATTCACTATCTCAAAGACATTGGCTAGCTTGAAAATGCTTGGCAGTCAGTTTTCCCTCCCAATATTTATGGTAATAAAGGAGTGGGTGGCAGATTAACCTAACCTCATGTTCCCCAGAGTGGATTAAAGACAATCAAACCCTTACTACAGCTTTTGGAGGTACAGCCTTGCTTATTACAAATGAACGATCTAGACACTCTGATATAAAAGGTTACTTTCACTGCTAGATTGCTGCCCTTCACGAAAGTGATCCCAAGCGGCCAATCCATCCAGCTTTGGGTATGGCTCGACTGATCCAGGCTTTTTCTGGGATAGCTAGACCAGACTGTGGGAAGGTGGCTTTTCTAAACTAAAGCTGGGTCCAGCCTGGGTCGTCTGCAGGCTTTGTGTATGGCTGATACATTGTCATTCCATATACGCTGGATATCCCTGTATGGCTTAGGTATCTGTGGGTTATGCAGTTGAATTAAAAATAAGTGGTATGTGAAAAGCTTAGCCTGGGCATCTGTGGGTTTTACCTGGGCATCTTGCAGTTCAACCTATGCATCTGGCAGCTTCGGCTTCAGTTGCCGAACCTCTCAGCCTGCCAGTTGCCTGTGGACCACTAGGCTTTGGCAGCCAGGAATAATTTAAGTCGGACTGACCCAGGCTCTTCAGAATCATGGCTGGACTGGCTGGACTGCCAACCTGCAAGCTGGGCCATGCATCCGACTGGCCACTTGGGATCACCGCTTTGCGAATTTGCAGATCACAAGTTCAGCACTATCGATTCCCAGTTTGCTGCTACCGATAACAACATTACCTGGATTCACACTCAGATGGAGGTCATAAATGGGCTCATATTGAAGTCTGCAATTGCAATGATGAAGGGTCTTGAGGGAAACAAAACTGAGCTGAAGTAATTTGTTAAAAGGGTGGAGGAAGTGTTCAAATGTGTTGTCCTTGGTGAAGACTGTGAGGATAATTCTGGTAGGAAGCTTTGAAGAGCTAATGGTAAGTCATAGAGCCTGACTTTAAGTGGTGTATATGCTGACAGTCAATAAGGTTGTCGATATCAAGCAGCTTTCTGGGCGGGCGGGGCTCTAATGTGAGCTGATAATACTTGTATGCTCACTTTTTAAATTAAACAGAAAACTTTCAGAACCCCCTCTTGGATAGCAACCAGAGCCTAACCTGCCCCACATGACTAGAATGCCATCTTCAGGGTATTTGCTTGGGTACCCTAGCATACCATCGTACCACCAACCATCTAACCTGTCTGGATACCAGTATTCTGACCTCCACAGGAGTAATGCCACTACTCACCAGATCCAATACCAGTAGTTAACCTAACTATATATACCTAACCCCCATGTTGACCACTGATAATTCCATTGCTATCATTTTACCTACAGTCTTGCATGAAGACCTGGCGATCGTGATGCATGTAATTAAACGTTTTCAGTCACCAAGGCTTGAGCAAGATGGCAAGAGGTTTATTGACATATCTTGAAGTAGTAGTAGTCTAGCTAGATGCACTTCAGATAATACTACTAGTAGGAGATAGGATCTCTAGCCAGCTCAGTTTTCAATTGAAGGTTGGAACCCTGCTCATCTTTTAAGCCTAGTCACCATACTGATCTGTGACTTAATAGTGCCTTCTGTATTGGGCTCCAGTCAATCCGATCACTGCGGCCGCTTACTTTGTGCCGACGCAAGCGAACAATGCTTTCACCCTGCCGTATGCTATGAGGGCGCTGGAGAGTCACTCGATTGATGTTACCTCCTTTTACGTTCTGCAGATTGTTCAAACCTTGAGTTATGATTCATTGGGATACGTTGAGAGATTCATCCTCGAGACGGCTAAGTTCTCACAGCTCTTTGCTCACTGGATCATCTGGAATATGAAGGCAAATTCGTACAAGGATGAAGACTCCCAGATTGTGGGTTTCCAATCACTCGGGTGTATTATTGTTCTCACTAACTGCGAATTAAGCTTGACCCCATCAAGCCAACTTTGGACAAGTGACAAAGTCATGGATCATCTTATGGAAGCTCCTCTGGTACAGACAAAAGCCTCTACGAGTGTGAATTCTCCTTCTTCAATGATACCTCAATTCCCGGAAAGCTTCGCCCTTATATCATGAAATCCAAGTAGGAGAAAAACCAAAAGATCGCCGAGGAGCTAGCGAAGATCAATGTCGATGTCGGTGTTTATTTGCCTAGCAATCCTGACGGAATTGTTATCGATGTTGAAAGGAAAAGCTGTAAATCACTTCAGAGTCACGTCAAGGCCCCCTTCATGGCTACTTTCAGAATCAGCAAGAAGGGTATCACTAGTATCGCCGAAACTGAGGATACCAGCCGCAACGAGCGGCTTCAAGGGTCTGTCTCTACTGTAACCAAAGACTTATGGCAAGCCATAATTTTCAAAGTTGAAGATGATTGTAGACAGGACATGTTGGCCTTGCAACTTATCTCAGTGTTCCGAAATATTTTCAATAGCGCTGGTTTGGATGTTTGGGTATTTCCATACAGGGTCACTGCGACTGCTCCTGGATGTGGTGTCATTGACGTCTTGCCAAGTCTCATATCTACAGCTATGCTGGGACGAGACCATGAAATGGGATTGTACGACTACTTCATCAACAAGTATGGTGATAAGGATTCAACCGAGTTCCAAGAGGTATGCTCTTTGCAGAATTCCCCCCGCCAAAATGATATTAACCTGAAATAAAGGCAAGAAACAACTTCGTCAATTATATGGCTGTGTATTCAGTCATCTTGTATCTTCTGAAGTTTAAGGATCGCCACAATGGAAACATCATGATTAACGGTACTGGGCATATCATTCACATCGGTGAGTCAAAAATGCCCCCTCAAAAGTAATGTGTCTACTAACTGGGGTACTAGATTTCGGGTTCTGTTTTGATATTGCCCCTGGTGGAATCCCATTCAAGCTCACAACAGAGATGGTATCTGTCCTGGGCGGAAATACAGAGTCTTAGTCATGTCTTCGGTTTGAGGAGTTGTGCATCAAGTGTTTCCTGGCTTGCTGGACCTATATCGATAAATTGACGCATTGTGTTGTATTGATGATCAAGGCCTCCAGGGACAGACTTCTTGAGGTACTCGGCAACGACACTTACGCTGGAGAAGGACAATGTAAGATTGTCGCATTACTGCTCCTGAAGACTCTAGTTGGACTCGCAGCGGACAAGGGATCAAGCTATGTTATCGACACTTTGATGAGGCAAAACTTTATTGTTGTCACCATAGACTCGTTAAAGCGGATTGGACACGATTTGCGAAATACCACTAGTAAAGGTGATTTCCCACCTTTTTGTCGAAGTATCGGAATACCGAGGTGTTCGAAATACTACATATTATTATTATTATTATGATCGAGATACTTATTGTTCAAATCCGCGTAAGATGTTTTAGGTTCCCTCATTGGTGTAGGCGTTGATATATCCTACCACTTCGTGGGTAGCTATATGGCGCCGCCCACGGGTCCAATTGACCCAAATGCTCGCTACATATTGATTTCAATATACGTTGGACCTCTTCATGGAAAATCGACGTGTTATGTGAGCTCATTTCCTGCCACACGCGCCCCGTACTACCTGCCTCCTATTAACTGGCTCAAAAGTTACATTCGCTATGAGCCCGTGTGCTAGGTGACTGTAGGCACAGAAGCCGACGTCCCGCATCCTGTAGGCGAGTCGGTTTCTTTACTTCCTGTTACCAGGTATCAGTCTCAGGCAGGACGGGATGGAGGTTCCGCCTGCCTCACCTTGCAACCCTTGTGAGAAGAACTATCAAAATCCATTGCAATCTTCCTCCAAACAAAGCAGTGGTCCCGCTTCTCGTCTTCGTTTGTCAGTATATGTAAACTAGGTTCCATATCACGGTGTTCGTAGACGAGAGATGAGTACTAATTTACTACAAACACTTGTGTTGGTTATAACGTACTGTGATTCCAGATCCTTTTTTATGACTTAAAGCCGTCATATTATACTATCGCCAACAGAAGCAGTTGCAGTAAGTTAATGTACACATGGTGAGCATTCACTTTAGGCAAACAGTTGTGTTGGTGTTAACATATTATGTGTCTCCGTACATTTTTTTCCGAATCCAAAACTATGTTGGGATCCGTTATCGTAAGGGTAAGTGTCTGTGGGGAGTGTAATCCCTTCAACGCTCAAGAGTCATGTCACATACCTTCCATGTCTACGGTGTCAACTTCAACTCCTCAACCTCCTAAGAGTACGTCCAGTCGGGGGTGTTTCTAAGCGATTCAACCCAAATCACCTCCTCTTCCGCTATAAAAAGGACGGCAACGCACCACATTTCGGTTGATGTGGTACTTTGGCGTAATCCTATAAGGGCGGATAGTATCCCGTAACTTCCGCCGCTCCGTATGGTCGAATTCCCTTAATGGCCATCAGCCCATTGAATTAAAATGACCACAGCCTCACGCGCTACGCGAAAGGGATCAACCTACCACAAAACTGGCCCGTGCGAACACCCCTGCTTTACGTGAACACAGGGCGGATGATATGGCCCACTAACACTCCTATGTTCAGGGATCGTACTTGCCTGACTTGTGTCCCCCCCAGGGCCCTCGACTTTGGGGTCTCGGTTCCTGTGATCTAATGGGGACATGTAACGTTTTCATCAATCGTATTTTTATTACATTTTTTTCCCCCCCCCCCCCCAATTAGTTTTTCACTTATAACAGGTGTCGACCACGTATAAGAGTTCTTAGTAGTCGTTGTAGGTTATAGAACTGTGTCTTGTTTGTTTTTTTTTTTTCCTCTAGTAACGGCCATTCAATTAAAGAGTGGGGTGTAAAATCTTAGTACTCACCAGTGAGTGGACCTTTATCATTTATTACCTTCGGGGTTTCACACTTACACGTAGTATATTCGTTGCTACGCGACAGGTCTGGAACGCTAAAAGTCGTCCAACCTGTATAGCTGTTTAACGGCTGCTAGTCTTTGACTCGTAGCCGTGTCAGAAGTTGTAGACAGTACGGGGGAGGTGGGGTTTTTTTGGGTTTCCTGCTAGAAAAAGAGAGCTATGCGGGTGAGCCGCAGTAGAACAACGATGACGTTGTTACTCGCGTCGAGTATCCTCCTACGATGAGGAACTCCACCGTCGTTGGACACCACACGTCCGTACGGTCTCTTGGGAGGTCTTTCGGAAGGTCTACCTCCCTATGAGGGCCTCCCACCGAGCATTCTTCGGAAAAGAGCTGCTCACCTTCTTTCCTGAAGCGGAGCGTAAACGCGTCCGGGTGGTCCCCACCTGCTTCCTCCTAACCGCGGTCCAGTAGACCTGGCTGCTCACAATACAGACCGAGAGGCCGGTAAGTTCAGCCCAGACCCACTGAGCCGCGGGCCCCCTCCTCATGTTGCTACTAACGGAGGAGGGGTTCAAAGGATTTTTTTTGAGGTAGTACCATACCCCACCCTAAGAACCCCCCTTCTTCACGCTGGACCAAGAGACCCTATTCCTGTTGACCCCTTGATATTGACGATTCTCAATAAGGCTATTACAGGAATAGGGTCAAGAAGTCGGGAAGACCGTAGCCCTCTCGGTCCTCCGTCCCGTAGGAGAGACCGACTACCTCCTACCGCGTAGACGAGTATCCCGTTATATATGGGCTGTCTAGGCCCTCCCCATACCGTAGGGGTTTAAGTTGACCGGAGGAAGCAGAGGCCTAGAGTTAGGCTAACTCTTGCAAACCATATAGGATTTCCTATACAATTTGTTCGTCGTAGGTGCCGGTGTCCCAAACCTACCTTACCGTCTCCGTTATGCCCTTCGTACCGTTGCCTAGAGTCTCCAAGTAGAAAACTGGAAACATCTAAGTTACGGTCTCGCTTACCTCCGATAATAACGCCGGAGACCCCCGGTATGAGCGACCACTTACAAGTGAATAAAAGTTTAAAAACATAAATAAAAAGAAAAACTATAAATTAAACATTATATGTAAAACAAATTAAAGAAATGTATAACTACACTACGCTTCTTATAAGATCAAAACTAATTAAGAGAGGGAAAAACGAATAAAAATACGATTGATGAAAACGTTACATGTCCCCATTAGATCACAGGAACCGAGACCCCAAAGTCGAGGGCCCTGGGGGGGACACAAGTCAGGCAAGTACGATCCCTGAACATCTTAACTGGGGCCTATCTATGCCACATTGCATCAGCTATACCTTCCTCGTTTAGTTCTTATTTCGATTCGGATCATCTCCACTTCGCCACTAGCTTAAAAATAGCACGTTCCTTCCACACCAACGGGAAGAGATTGATTCCTTTGTGCTTTCGCGGAAAAACCGTCTGTTAAGCCGCGCGGTTCGATAGATGGTTACACGCTCAGTGTCCGTCGTTTCTTGTGGTACGCTGACGGGTTGATGGGATAGTTTTAGCGGGATCGGGTGTGGCCATTGAATCTCCTCCAACATCCTAGGATGGCGGACAGTGTGAGGTTTAAAAGGCTCTAGAGGAACGTTCCCAAGGGGTATTAAAATGTGGAGGTGTTGTACAGGGCAGAGGTGCGAAAACGTTAATTTGTTCGAAGGGGAGGAATTATGGCCATGGGTGAGAGCAAAAATGACTTTCAGAAGACAAACTTAACGGAAGTAAAAGTAGAGGAAAAACGTATATAGAAAATTAGTTAATACACGAGGTTTTACCTAGCCACTCGAGACGAAGACTCTCCAAACGCAGCGGACAGGGCCTGGAACCGGCTGCGGGTTTGTTATCGATGTTATGATTATGTTTGAGGAGAGGAGGTGCTTGCATCAGTGGCTTTAGTTGTCGTGTTTTTCGCATTGGTTAAGAAGGTCCAGCGGTTACAGTAGGTTCGTGACCGGGGTCTAGGGGCGTACGGCGAACTTGTGCCAGTACTACTGCAACGCCAAGAGGCACTGCTTAACCGCAGTATCGAACTATCGACAAACCAAGACGCCCGGGAACCTGTCCTACTGCGTGCAATGCTATGTGTAGCGCAGAACATCCTCCAACATCATAAAAACCTCCCGACAACCCAGCAAATTCGGACAATAAAAAAAGAAAAACCTAATCAAACCCTCCCTCTTCTTTCAACCCCTCCCCCCCTCTCCTCCCTCCTTACCTGCATGGCTGCGGCTCCAGACCCGGCTACCGCTTATCCCCCGAAAGAGCTTCTCGAACCTTCTCCAACCGCAAATACTGTATCGGGCTCGGCTATGCACAAACTTCCTCGCATAATCCATCAGCTACAGACACTGACAACTAATCAAAGGTCAAGTGTCATTTTTTCTTTTTTTTCCTTTTTCCT
>ML120545.1:0-18834 GCA_003788595.2 Choiromyces venosus 120613-1 | reverse complement strand
CCCTCCTCTTGCAAATGTCGGCACAAATCCAACACACACTTGTGCTCCGTCTGCAATGCGATGATATGCTTCTTAGACTTGTAAAGCCTCGCCATATACTTGATCGACATATTATTGGACCCCGTGGCTCCCCAGGTGAATATGATCCCCTTTGGATAGGCTCCGCTGAGCTTTGCAACATACTCTAGTGCAATATCAATCACCTTCTTTGTTTCCCAGCCATAGGGATGCGTGTGTGAATGAGGATTTCCGTAGAGACCAGCATAAATCGGAAGTATAGCATCAAGCGCGCAAGGGTCCTTAGGATTTGTAGCTTGCATGTTAAGGTAGATTGTTCGAGATCCCTCGTCCATTATTGTGGTTTGCTTGAAAATACCTATTTGCCAGGGCCGTTAGTTTCCTAATCGCTGCGTGAGAAATACAAAACGGAAGTGAAAAGGTGACGCACCGGTAGAAGGTGACATCATCACATCCACCATTAGACCATTCCCAACACTAACCTCTGCGAGCTTGACTCCAGTCTTATTCATAAAATTACTCACATCTATTCGTCGATTCTCAACATCCACTTTTATGGCTGCCCCCCCATCCCTCCCGCTTGAAGATATGAATCTGCGGTGCAGCTGTGCTGTCAATCCCCTCTGTAGGGTTGCAGCAGGGCTGAGTGAAGCACGAAAGAAGCTCGTAACACATCGAACCACCTTGATGGCCATCGCCATGGTGCAAGAGTTAAAAGAATGTGAAACCTCCTGTAGGGGTGTGGCTATCAGATGGCGGAGGCGGAAAGGTAAACGTCTGGGAAGAGTTAAAAATTGCGGGTGGTAGTGAGGATGTTTTGAACTCCAGAGGCGTTTGGGGAGAAAAAAAGAAAGAATGTAAAAAAAACCCGGGTTGGGTGGGTGCACAGTAATGCCACGTGAATGGAGCCTGGAAGGTCTTAGCAACGACTTTTTTGCTAGGGCGGAGAGATGCTGTGCAACAGGCTCGAAACTCGGAACTGTGGAAACTTTAGGCAAGAGCTCCTGATCAGTTGGTCCTTGCAAAGCAGGATACGGATAGGCACCCGGGAATACTGGAGTATGTTTTCCTACAAGACAGGAATTATTTTGTGGGTTAAACCTAATTAACTATGCCAAAATATATCCCCGGATGCCTGTACCACTACTTGAGTAAAAAGGGCACCTTAAAACCTGGATGGAGGAGAAAAGTCAAAGTCAAAATCAAAATCTCACTACGGTTGTTTACAAGTGAGCATGAATAGATATGTTATGTATGGGCGTAGGACTTGGCTTGGCACCCAGTTTCGTGGTGTAGTTGGTTCTACACCACGAAACCACCCAAAAATTGTTCTACACCCCCCCCCCCCAAACCTGAATAGGGAGGTGAGGAGTCAGTCATTAGTTGGACACCACTATTAAATTTTACAATTAAAAAACAAGCGACTTCCCCTCCACTAACCCCAACTTATGAATATTTAGTGGGGGCTGAGCCACACGAGGAAGAACACCTCCAACCTCTCAACTTATCATGCTTTGCACGGCTCCAGATGCCCATATTCGCTCCCAGAACTGGAACCAAACTAGTCTAACCTACTAGCAGTCTCCGATTCGAGCTAGGGTAAAATAAATTTCTCTCCCCTCTTTGGGCTAGTTATCACTTTTGCCCTCAAATGGATTTAATTCCTTCTACTGTATTTTTCCCATTAGGAACGGTGCAATGCGTCACAAGCCTAAGCACTTAATGTTCATCTCTAGGGAAGGTCTAGAAGGGGGTCGTATGATATGATATGGAAGGTAGCCCACACAGATAGAAATATGAAAGGAAAAGAGGAAGGTGGAAAGGATGGAGGGGTGTAAGCACTTATCATATCCTCCTGAGAGGTGGAAAGAGGGGGGATCGGTATGATATCATACCAGTGATTATCATGCATCATTGGGGGAGGGGATACCCATAAGCTAGGGCACTGGGCGGATGATTGGAAAATAAAAACAAATAGGGTTTGGGTTGCACAAGATTCAATATCTTTTTGTCAAATCATAGAATTTATCTGTTTAAGGTACAGACCTCGCATGCAACATAACTTATGGCGTCAAAAACCTCCACTGCTGGCCAACAGGAAAAACAAGCCACCTGCATAAATACAGCTACCCCCTCTCAGTTACATCCTCATACCTTTCCCTCCCAGACCAATGATCTTTCTCCTCCTCGAACGCTGCCCAATGCTTAGGGGGCATGCAGTGCGATAAACTCTCTTTCAAATCACCGGTTTTCTCATGGCCAGTAAGCAACAAGAAACCCATGGCTGGAAGGCAACCAAATGGATCTTCACTTAGAAAAACTCATCGTGCAAGAGACAAGGAAACAAAAATAAACCAAAAAGAAAATGACCATAAAAGAGCAACAAGAAAACCCACTCTGTAGAACTTTGAAATGAATGCATCCCACTCCCTGTCGAACCCCCTTAGGCACAATCCAGTAAACTACCTGAAACCTTTTTAAAACAAAAGAAAGAAATTGTGGGGTTGACAAATATACTAATTTTTTCTCCTGCCAGGCCCAAAAGAGGGGGGAAAGGGTACAACAAGTAAACTCTGTACTCATGCCAAGGTTGTGGCTAGGCCACAACCCATAACAGCTCACAGGCTCACAACTATAGGCATTCTCAAGAGAGTGCCCAATAGCTCAATGTCAATTTGCAGCTCAATGTCAATTTGTGGTTCATGGTTAATTTGTGGCTCATAGTGAGTTTGTGGTACAATGTCAGTGTGTGGCTCTATATATCATGGTAGTTTAATATTAGTTTTATTACTATTTTAAAATTAATAATATAATAATATATATTTATTATTGAGAGCTTACATAACGTTTAACACCTATAATGATCATCTAAGATAATTTCCTTTTATATGCTTGAAGAGCCTTCCTTTTCTTCATATAAGCCTTCAGATCATCTAGGGATAGCTTGTGCACAACTTTCTCAACTCATTTTTGTGCATTTTGTGCCCACTGCAATTGTATTTCTGCCATTTCAACCTCAGCATCCTCCTTTCTTTTCATCATTTGACATGCATCAGCAGCATAAAGAACTCCTCCTTTTTGTACCTGCCTTCGATTCTGGACTCTATGTCTTACATTTCTTGGTTACTCTGTAGCCTGTGTATGCTCTAAGTATTCCATAGCTAAAGTGCTAGATTGAGCTTGGGCTAATCCCCCTTGTAGAACCTGCTTCAATTTATGCTGAAAGGTTAGTGATAAATCCCAAGCATCTCTTTGTAGATCATCCACAACTTGCTTAAAGGTTTGAGTTGTAAGAAGAATTGTGGAAGTAGGGTCTGATTGGGATATTAAAGATTGTGTAGGAAGGACAACTACCTTATGTAATTTCGAAAGTACAAAATCTCAGTTGTAGGGAATAAGTCCAGTAGCTCAAAATGCAGATAAAATGGTAGAGGACTTGAAGGTGAGCTGACAAATAGAATGAATTCTATCTAAGAATTCATATTTGTCAAAATCAACATATCTACTGCAAGTGGCTATTTCTACAGCCTCAGCATGGTAATGCTTGTAAGGCTGAAACACAATAACATCCAAAGGCTGTAGAAGGTAGCTGGTATGGGGAGGAAGGCAGAAGACAATAATCTTATATCTATCACAGTAGTCAAGAAACTATTTAGTGCAATGTGAGCCAAAACCATCCAGAATTAGCAGCCAATAGGTGAGGCCTGCTGTTGAGCAGAAAAATGTTCAAAGAGTATAAGCCAATTAATTGTGAGGTCATCATTTGTATATCCAGTCTCTGATGTACCAACTTAGTAATCATCAGGTATAGAGGTTATTGTATACTATGGTTCCTAGTGGATAATTCCAGGAACAATAATCATTGGTGGTAAAACCATACCATTACCACTAATGGTCTCACATACTATAATAAGCTCCCGATTTGTGGAGCTGGCCATATAAGACTGATCAGGATCTCTTGTAATGATCCATTCATCTCTTCCAATCCCGATGTGAAAACTAGTTTCATCAAAATTATACTGGTCCCCTTCCTGAATCACATACTTATCACATACAGATTCAAAATTTTGCAACCAGTCATGAATGTGATCTGGCTAGTGTACATTCCCCCTGTCTGCATCAAGTGTTTGTTGCTCTCAGATAAAATACTCAGGATGGTGGCCAAGAAACCTCCAAGCCAGTACTCACTTACAGTTAGCAAAAGAAGTGGTCCAATATATACATTTTGAAGTATAGTATTAGTGGAGCTAGCAACCATCTGTAAACTTGCACTTGTACCTATATTATCTAAACTGTCTAGATATTCACAAACTGTGAATTCTTGGTCATCAGATAGCTTCTGATTTGCTCCTGGCCATTCGAGTTTGGATTGCTGGTCTTGCCACCATCTTCATAATTATCTCTCTGGTAGTTCATACTTGAATGCTGTTGCAGAAATATTTGGTGAATCATTTGTAGTCTCATGAAGAGAGGTAATAGCTGCCTGGATACAGGCCTCAATATCTTTTTATGGCTCTATGCACTGGCTTGGTGGTATGATAGCAGATGATGCTTGTAACATAATAGATGTTTGTATGGAAGAGGCTTGAACTTGGTAGGGTGGAGTTGTGTTTGAGGGAAATACATGAAACTATAAAGACTACCTAAGGCTCAAAGTGGGGCTGAGATGCAACATTATATTTGAGCCACAAACTGATACTAAACAAATCACAAATTAACAGTGAGCCACTAATTGACATTGAGCTGCAAATTGAAGTTGAGCTGTCAGGCACTCTCTTGAGAGTGCCCATAGTTGCGAGCCTGTAAGCTGTCGTGGGTTGTGGCCTAGCCACAACCTTAGTACAATTAGTCCTTACTGGAGGACCAAGGTCACTGGCAGTTTTTAGAAGGCACAGCAACAGCAAGCTATGTTCTTTAAAGTCATCGTAATGTACTGTAACTACCAGCAAAGCCAGTGATATCAGCTGGGTGTAGATATAGCTCAACCAGCTGGAAAAAGATGGTTGACTGGAGGCAGGGGAGTATCTACTTCACATAGCTAAGGAGGTGAGAGTGCCAGTATAGAAGGTGGGGAGGTTTTTGCCTTCCACAACTGAGCAGCAAAGATACCTCCGTGGAAGGATAGATAACTTGTTATCCCACAATAAAGTGACCCAAGCCTTAGAAGCTTCCAAAGTCCAGTGAGGCAGGATTGTGAGAGTGGTGTAGTATTTTCACCTAGTTCCAACTTCTTGAAAAGGAAGGTGAAAAGTGGGGTCAGGGTAGTAGTGGAAAGAAGTTTGTATACAAGATTGAATAAATGAGTATAGGTTATACTTGTAACATGTGTACATGTTCTGGCAACTGTATACTGGTTACGCTTGTGTTTTCCTTTGTTATGTTATTTTGTTTATTCTTGCTTTGACTGATTGATTGTTTCACTACCGGTATTACTAGGATTCCAGTAACATGTTAGGTTTGTTTTAGTTATGCTTTTGTACTGGCAAGGTTTCGCTCTAGGGATTCCAAGGGAAGGAATGGTCATGTATACTGGCAGTAGAGATAAGGCTTAGGTGAAGGATTGCCTTGGGCTTTCAGGATTACAGTAGGATCACAAGATTCTGGTAGTGTGCACTTACCGGTAATGACAGTGGTTGTGGGTTTTCAGGAACCTCTACCTTGGGTGGAGGAAATCATGTATTTAAGACAGGCTTCCTGACTAGCAGGAAATGCCAGACTTCAGACAGAACCTAGATAAGAAATATACTTGGTTGAACAGTGATTCTCTTGCTCCCTTTCCCCTCTGCTTCTTCTAAGACCTTCTTGTCTTTCCCTCTCTAGTCTCCTTTAGGAATCGAACTATAGCTGGTCTACTGCCGATCTCTGTTGTATTAGTTCATACAGGTTACCACCTGTTACATTTTTTTCACCTCAGCAGGTAAGTTAAACCTCTGCAGGAACTCACAGGTTCACAGGATGAGAACACCAGGTAGGATTGATCACCCTTCCTGTATCTTGATAACTAGTTAGAAGCAGGAGTGGCAGGGAAAGACACTTCTAGCTCAGGTACTACATTCACAATTTCAGAACAAAGCGGTTATCGAAGGACCCAGTCCAGAAGGATATCCAGACCACCACATAGGCTAAAGTTCCCCCATAACCCCTTAGCAACTGGCAGCAACCCAGACTCAGGAACTGAAGTTTCAGCACAAGCTGGAAGCATCCTACAACCAGAAGATCTTGACTCTGACCCAGAGGAGGACCTAACTGTAGAACAGATCCTCCAGCAAGCAGCAAGAGGTCTCAGCCCTGAAACAAGACACAGATCTGGAAGCCTCTTTAGAACAGTCTTTGGAAGCAGACTCCAATCTCAAATGGCAAGTAAGGCAGTAAGCCAGTCAGCATCCAGAGAGTGAACTCTACCCCCAGGAGCATTCCCAGAGCTGCCAGCCAAACCAGCTAAACCCGAGACACCTGAAGGCAAGGGTAAGTAACCAGAAGGTTTGAGACCCTCAGAAGACCCAGCATCACTACCAGGAGGAGCAGGAATGGGCGACAGGGCTCAAAGACCTGCTGATAAAGCGGCACAAAGGCCAAAAATCAAATGGCCCCAACCATTGAAGTTCAGTGGGGAAGGAGATGACCTCAAACCAAACTGACTTAAGAAGTGGCTCAGAGAAGTAAAGAAGTACCTCTCAAAGCATAACATCAATGACGATACGCAAGATATGGTTGATTGATATGGAGCCTATACTGAGAAACGAGCACACAATGCATACATGACACTACTAGATGATCATGATGATACACCCAACCTTGAGACCTTTCGAAACTGATTCAAGCAACTCTTAGAAGCATCTACAAATATAGATGACCTATACCAACAATGGCAGAAGGTATCGCAAACTACAGGAGGAAAACCAGCTAGGATATCAAAGATTGCTCAAGACCTAGAAGACCTAAGAGCTACTCTCCCAAGAGAATCTGTATCAGACTACAATCAAAGGTAACAGTTCTTAGATGCAATAGATTCTCACCTCAGAAGAAATGTTGAACCCCAGATCCGGGAAACAGATACCTGGACTGAGGTTTTACAGATTGCAGAAAGATATGATGCAACTATGTACAAAACCGGAGGCTATGGCAGTAGCAGTGGCCCATCCACCAATAAGTCAAACAAACTGAAGAAAGACTATCAACCTGCACAAGCATGTAGCAGCAAAGTGACAGGAAAAGGCAAGGCACCAGCAAAGAAGATAACTTATACAAAGAACAAGAAACCTAGCAAGAAGGATATGGATCAACAGAAAAACGAAGGAGCCTGCTTCTACTGTGGGGAAGGTGGACATATGGCAAATGAATGTCCCAAGAAAGAAGTTAAAACCAATCATGTCAGGATCACAGAGGACAATACTGACAGTGGTGATGAGGAATATGAGTTAGAGAGTGACTGAATACAAGAAGTGGATGGACAAGAGATTATAAGGACATACAAGACAACTGTTGGGGTACCCAGTGACCCTGGTGCACCTTTCCAAGCCCTCGAATTCAACATGCTAGTGAATAGCAAACAAGCAAGAGTGCTAGCAGATACAGGAACCATCAGTGGAAGCTTGATAAGCAACCAATTTGTCACCACACACAACATCCCTGACCAGTCTCGAAAGTGCCCTGTCACTCTAAAAATGGCACTCAAGGGGTCGAGATAAAGCAGCAATTACAACAGTACCGTTGATATTCAGATTGGGAAGATGAAGATACTGAGAATTGAGATGATGGTCACACCAGTATCAGACTATAATATCCTACTGAGTATGGATGACCTTGTCAAACTCGGAGCAATGATAGACTGCAGGAAAAACAGCCTATACTTCCCTGACCACAGGGTGAGAGTAAACTGTAAAGGATAGTCTACTGAGCCCAGATCTGCGATGACGAAAGTAGAAAAGGCACCGGATTTCCTCACGATGTTCCTTAAGGTATTTGTCAATGAAGTACCTACCACCATAGCATCAAGAAGGCACATAGACCACTGGATCTGCCTAAAGGATCCCAACCTTTACCTAACAATGCCAAACTACAAGATGCTGGAAAAGCTCCTACCTCCATTCAAAGTATGGATTGAGAAGCAACAAAAAGCAGGAGTTATTTACAGAGCAGAAGTACCAAGTGGATCGAGCATGTTTGTACAAGGCAAACTAAATGGCAGCATAAGACCACTAGCATCTCTGCGGTAAAGAAATCTGAACACAATTAAGGACCACTCACCGATACCCAACTAGCAGGTAATAATCAATGCAGTTGGAAGAGCAAAATATAGAAGCAAAATAGACCTCAGTGATGCCTATTTTCAGACCAGAGTTCACCCAGATGACAAGAAATACAACACTATCAAGACACCCTTTGGAGCATTTTTATGCAGAGTAATGCTGCAAGGAGATACAAATACCCCAGCCACATTTATGAGGGTTATGGAGGACATCCTCTCAGATGAACTAGGCATTTTCGTTTGGGTTTATATTGATGATATCTTTATATTTAGCGACACATACTAGGACCATGTGGAACATATCAAAATGGTCTGCAGAAAGCTAGAGCAGGCAAGGCTATATGCAAACCCAAAAAAGAGCAACATCTTTGCAAAGGAACTGGATATATAGGGCCATATAATTGATGATAATGGCATACACCCAGCGGCGGAAAAATAAGGACTGTTAGGGACTGGACCAGAATAAAGAATAAGAAGGAACTTCAGGGATTTAATGGAATGGTTAATTATATCTCACAGTTCCTACCCCACATTGCTACCATTACTGCCCCACTTACAGCACTTACCGGTGATGTCGAATGGTTTTGGACTGACCTGCAGGAAGCTGCATTCCAGGTGGTTAAAAAGGCAGCAGAAGAACACTAGGTCTTGTGACCGATCAATTATTCCAAACCAGATATGATATAGCTGTTTACCAATGCATCTCCCACTAGGACTGGTGCATGAGTAGGACAAGGAGCAACCAGAGAAGAAGCTAGACCGGCAGCATTCCATAGCTGGAAATTAACACCCTCCCAAAGTAACTATCCCATACATCAACAGGAGGCACTTGCAATCGTTGAGGTTGTGAAAGTCTTTGCACACCTATTGTCACACACCAAATTCACCATAGTTAGGGACTATAAAAGTCTAACTAAGTTAATGACCCAGAAAAATCTTAGCGACTGGCAGCAAAGGTGGCTAATGCACCTTAGCCACTTTGATTTTTCTATTCAATATATGCCAGGAGTGAAGAATTTCTTAGCAGACAACCTATTGAGAATTCATGAAGATGGATCTTCACCTTATGATATAATCCTCAAAGATCCCACATCCGAAAACCATAATACCCAGATCACACCAAACACTAAAGCATCAGAAATCCAAACCAACTACACCTCCTCAGTATCCTACAACTTAGAATTGAATAGCGACATGTACTCCTCAGCAGCAAGCTGACACTCTCCAACCCTCACTACATGAGATTCAATACTGAGGGCCAGCCCTGATTACTTGCGGAACACCATCCAAGCCAATGCAGTTACCCGATCCCAGAAACGAAAACACAGCAACAGCAGCCCTGCCGGGAGTGAGGCCAGCACTGATAGTTCCATCACCAAAGGCAACTCCTGGGGGATGTAGTCACACTTCCCAAGTTATTTAAGAAGAAAGCAGCACATGCGGTGACCTCCTGGACAGCATGCTATGATGATGATTGCAAAGTTCACAAATCTGAGAAAGAAGGAGCAAGTTACTTTCCTAGGGATCCCAAGAAATGGAAGCAAAGTGAGAAGAACAAGGGAAGGAAACCTGTGAGCGACATCATTGCCTCCTCACCAGAGAGCACCCCTCCACTCTCTGCATGTCCTTCTCCCTCTCTCCCCCATCTACCTCCCAAGTACATAGTGGACCAGGAAAGGTTAGCGGATAAATTGATACTTGATCAGTTACCAGATGCCTCCCCAGCTTCTTCTTCTTCACCCCTCTATAGCAAACCTTTCTGGAGTTACCAGGAAACCGAAAAAGTGAACACCTTCTTAGGTATGATCCACACAACACTTATAGGCAATTTCCACCCCAAGGTCATTGCAGCGCTTAAGCTTGACCCCCTCTTTGCCAGAGTCCCGGAGACCAGCAACAAACTGCTCTATTCCATTCAAGATGGCTTTCTTATTGCACTGAATACCAACAGGTATTCTAACCTTTATATCCCTGTGGGACCTTTGGAAAGGGGAGTATCCCTTCGGGATTTTATTCTCAAAACAGTTCATGAAGGCCTTGGGCATTTCTGAGCCTATAAAAGCTACCGATATGCAGCCTGTTTCTTTTGGTGGCCACAGATACGACAGGATTTCATGGCCTATTGCCATTCCTGTGACCAATGTCAGATCAACAACAAACTGACTACCCTCCCAATAGGACGATCCCTCACACTCCCAGAGCCAGATGAGGCATAGCAGTCCTTGGCTATCGATTTTGCTGGACCCTTCACTAAATCAAATAAATACAATACTATCATGGTTGTCATGGATCGGTTTACATCTTATACACACCTTGTCCCTCTTGGAGATCTTGCCACCTCCAAGAAGACATTCAAAAAGCTTTAAAGCACCATCTTTGACATTCATGGCCTTCCGCTCAGCATAATACTCGACCAGGACTCCCTGTTTACCTCTAAGTTTTGGTCTCAAATGATGAAATCATTGGGAATTCAGGTCTGGATGGCCACTCAATACCATCACCAAACCAACAGCCAAGTGGAGCGCAAGATTCGCACCCTCAAGTAGATGATGAGGAACTTTGTCAATAAAAGGCAGAAGAACTGGTCCCAGGCTCTCCCCTCTATAGCGGCAGCAATGAATGGCACACCCCATGAATCCTTGGGTATCTCACCCTACTAGGCCCTTTATGGACGGCCATGGAAAATCTTTAACTCAGTGCAATGATCAGTCAGCAAGGTACCAGCTGTTGATGAAATATTGAATACCAATGAAGCAATGAGAATGGAAGTGGATATGACATGGAAGCATGCCACATTCAGGCAAATAGTACAAGCAGACAAGCAGTGCAAACCCCAGAAACGCCCCTTCAAGATTGGAACCACAGTATAGGTTAGAGGATGGCCCTATACCTCTACACCTGGATGATCAATGAAGCTAGAACCCAGATGGTTTGGACCATTCAAGGTACTGGAACATGATGTCTATACTGACAATTACAAGCTAAAATTGCCCCGGTGAATGGAGCGGCAGAAACCCTTCTTCCACGTATCTTCCCTCAAGGAATACCTTGAAAATGACCCAAATAGATTTGCATCTCAAAGGATGGACAGGCCAGCACCTATTATCATTGACAATGCAGAAGAATGGGAAGCAGAACAGATCGTTCACTACAGATGCCAGAACAACAGGGATGAATTCCTGGTACACTGGAAAGGATATGAAAGGACTGACAACTCTTGGGAACCCATCGAGAACTTGGAGAACTCCTTGGAAATCATCCAAGAATACTGGGCTACAAACCACCTGGTGGCCCTCCTACCTAAGATCAACTCACACTATGTTAGAACAGTTTAGGAACCAATGGAAGTATGGATTACTCCCTGTGCATCTGGACCTGTACCTGATAAATTTTGGAACCCTATAATGATGAGGAAAATGACTCTAGCTATTCAGAGTTTGACTACTTCAGTACCGGTGATGACTCCCTCCTTTGGCACATAGATGGGAACGAGCAGGAGGACATGGAATAGAGTATGTGGTGTTTTGGATTGGGGGAATGTAACATGTGTACATGTTCCGGCAACTGTATACTGGTTACACTTATGTTTTCCTTTGTTATGTTATTTCGTTTGTTCTTGCTTTGATTGATTGATTGTTTCACTACCAGTATCGCTAGGATTCTGGTAACATGTTATGTTTGTTTTAGTTATGCTTTTGTACTGGCAAGGTTTTGCTCTAGGGATTCCAAGGGAAGGAATGGTCATGTATACTGGCAGTGGAGATAAGGCTTAGGTGAAGGATTGCCTTGGGTTTTCAGGATTCTGGTAGGATCACAAGATTCCGGTAGTGTGCACTTACCAGTATTGACCATAGTTGCGGCATTTCAGGAACCTCTACCTTGGGTAGAGGAAATCATGTATTTAAGACAGGCTTCCTGACTAGCAGCAAACGCCAGACTTCAGATAGAACCTGGATAAGAAATTGACTTGGTTGAACATTGATTCTCCAGCCCCCTTTCCCCTCCACTTCTTCTAAGACCTTCTTGTCTTTCCCTCTCTAGTCTCCCTTAGGAATCGAATGATAGCTAGTCTACTGCCGATCCCTATTGTATTAGTTCATACAGATTACCACCTGTTACAATACTAGAACATGGAAGGGTGCCAGGATAATAAAATTTATTGGAATAATTATGATACAGTATTTAACCTGAGTGATCATTCATGACGGTGGATACAATAGTCTCATGCTATAAATGGTAGGTTGGTACAACCTATTACCAATTGGGCAAAGCACACAGGAGTTAGTTTGGATAAAGAGAGCAGTGTCTCAGAGGTGGGTGGAAAAAGGTAACGTCATTTACAGGGATGTGGCTCTTCACCTAGAAGCAGCTTGCAGTGGCAACCAAGGGAAAACCAAATGTATATTTGATTATCTACATATATAATAGTGATACAATGTTGGAAACTTGTTAGAATGTACTTTGAAACTTGGAGAATTAGTAAATGTAGTTATTATTTCATAATAGGAAATGTTTCTCCCACTATATTATCTTTCTCATTGGTAGTTTAAAATAATAGCCCTGTTATACTTAATGGTAAAGAAATTGAAAGACATGTAGAGAATACTTCTTTAAGTAAATAGAGAGTTATTATAGACCTTGCATGTCACCTATTAGCTACTTCTGTATTTGTTTATAGTTATTCTTAGAAGTTATAGTACTATATGATGAAGTAAAATAATAGATATAGTTGATTTATTTGATAATATGATATTTACACACTGGATTAACTTATAATTCCAATGTTTTGTAGTATCCTTTATGGTATTAATATAAGTAACTTCATGAAATTTCGGGCCCAATGGGTAAACCTTCCTTATTTTATTCCTTGATTATTATAAAGATATATGTATAAAAATATTAGTCTTAAGCTTCAACCTTGTATGGTGTACTCCTTAGATAAAGCTAAAAGTATTATCTCCTGGTCTCCTAATATGGGTCAGACTATTGAATAAGTTTTAGGTAGTTTGGAATATTGGTTCTAGGGATTTCAAGCTTGAAATACTATAGCACTCAATTTTTATACAAAGTTCTGTCAGTTGTGTATGGAAGATGAAAGACTTCTTCGTTCAACCTCAAACTTGGTATACCTACTCGGATAACCTTTATAAAATAACTGGCAAATTATTGAATTTATAGGTCAAGCCAATAAGCAGATATCATGTAGTCAAATTGATCAATTTTGTATGTAGTTTTCCTCCTGTCAATTTGTTACTACAACTTTTAAAAATCTGTTTAGATTAAAGTAAAAACAATTCACAGAGAATATATAAGACCTATAAAAACTATCTACTGGCTTATGAAAGTACTCTTATATATATTTCCATTTTTACACAATATATAATTAGAGGTATCTTATTTGAAACAACCAATCTTAATAGCATTATACTAAGAGAGGTTTTTCTTACACTAAGGTAGAAGCTACATACTCTAATTCTCTATATTTCAAAGTACTTTCTAACAAATTTCGAAAGTTGTATCACTATTATTTATGTAGATAATCAAATATACATTTGGTTTTCCCTTGGTTGCCACTGCAAGCCGCTTCTAGGTGAAGAGTCGCATCCCTGTAAATGACGTTATTCCCAGTTGACAGGCCATTGTGGGGTTATAGCCCCAGAAGACTGGGTCTGTAGACTGCTACTAGAATACTGGCTGTCACCATCCTAGACTTCGACACCCTCATCCTTCCCACAGTTCGTGTTCTTTATTTACTGCTTCCATTTTTCATCTCAATGTGTATTTTCTGAAACCCTCTACACCTCTTCACTGACGAGTACATACCAAAAGAACAAACCCAATGGCCTCTAGAAGAGCTTCCACAAATGGTGGGATCTCTAGACCTGCTACCAGATGTAGAACACAAGGGGGAATATGGAAGAATGCACGTACCCAATAAGCTCCAAACCGTTATGGCCAACAGTCAGAACCAGCCCCCAGTACCCCAGGCACTGCCGAAACCCATGAGCACACAAGCAGCAGCATTGAACCTGAACCCAGTATTGCCGAATATAGCCACTCTCCCCAGACCAATGAGAGATGACCCAGCTCACTCTTAGCACTGCCAGATGCCCTAAGGCCACAGCTAGGAACTCCAACTACACAAAGCGAACCTGAACCACACTCCCCATCCTTCACGACCTCTGATCTGCCAATTAACCTGAGCATCATGCGAGAACTTCTGCGTTCACACGAAGAGGATATTGTAGACCGCGTTGTTCAATGACTCTGATCACAGAACCTAGTTTCTCATATAGACAATACCCCCAATGCCCATGTGGTACACAATCTCATTCAAGGTACCAAGCCCCTACAGCCCAACTCGACCCTCACCAGAATTGCGGAATTAGAACGTGAACTAGCCCAATTAAGAGAGCAAGGCCAGTGAGAACAAATAGGCATGAGGGATACAAGAGCACTCGGTACATATAATCTCAGCCAACCCCTGATCCCACTAGCCAGTGAGAATACATCTGCTATTGCAGACTCTGTTGAAGTATTATTCCCAGGCATTGAATGGGGGATGTAGGTACAAATAATTGAAAACCGGTTCAACCCAACAAATATCTACCAGCTATTGGCAAGTGAGAAGGAACGAGCCGAGTCTCAGCACATGATCAACATTGGTGGTATCGAGTTCGAGCAGATAGAATGGGATGGCAAGGAGAGTGAATATAGGATGATCATTTTCTTCAAAGTATGGGCTGCATACTGTAGAATTTTAGTAAAGCTTGCCCCCCATACCCTCCAAGGGGACCTCACAACCACCCTGTCAATCTACACAATGAACCTGTATGACTGTTAGAGAAGTATGCATGGGAGGGTGTTAAAGCCTACCACTTCCAATTTCACCGGAAGAGGGTTGCTAGTGGCAGAAGCATATACGACTGGACTGAATGGCGCCAGCTGAACAGCGAATTAATCACCTCAAAATGATTCACTCACCCTGCCACTAGACCCACCTGAACGCAAAGCCACATGGTTGTCCCAGCATCAACCCGAAGAATCAGTGAACTTCCAATTCGCAAGAGCATTCCTGGCCAGGGATATATGCCTATGAGTACAAGTATCCCATCCCCATACAGCACACCTAAATACTGGATGCACTATGGCCACCATTGCCTGGCTCCCTCTCAGAACCTGAGAGCCAACATAGGAGCTGTACCTCCACCCTCGCAAGCTTGTCAGAATTGGAACTACCGGGAATGCTGGTCAATGCAGTACTACTACCAACATTCCTGTATCTCATGTGGTAGCAACCATCGAGCACCGCAATATCCCTCTGGAAATACTGCCAGATCACTACTGCCATTGTACACTGGCACCAATCGACATTAGCTTCCCCGAACATTCTAACCACTTCTGCCCTAACCAATCATCATCACCCTACCCCTGTACATATCTCTTCCACTCTTATAATTCTAAGCTTACTACTACTCAAGCGATCTCCCCCAATATCACTACAAGACCCAATGCTCCCTCTAGCCAAGGCACATATTCTCACTTGCCTGTTAGTAAATAACCACCACACCCCAATATTCTAATTCACTATCTGCTATTTACCACCCATACCATACCAATGCCAGCAGGCCAATTGACAGTAGAAGGATGGAAGGTGCTTAGAAGAGGATTCCCTGACCAGCAGGTCATAACAGAAATCCTAAGCATGTGTCAATATGGAGCATGAATAGGATACAAGGGCCAGCATAGTGGGATTATCATTCACCCTAACCTTGTGAGTGCAGAAGACAACACTGACCTAGTCACTGCAGACATAGAATCCGAGATGAACAAAAACCAGTTAGAGGTATGCCCCCATAGCACAAACCTTCTTGACTATTACACTGCATCACCACTCGGGCTGGTGGACAAGGCAGATGGTAGTAAATGACGGATCCACCACCTATCCTATCCAGCAGGTCTCCCGACAGCCATTAATAGTAGAATCCCCAAGCACTACAGTGCAATAGCTTATAGCAGAATAGAAGATGGCATAAGAGCTGTTCAACAGCTTGGGAAAAACTGTATCCTAATGAAGTGGGACTTCGATTCAGCCTTTCAGCACATACCAGTATCACCAGAGGATTCCCTACTGCTAGTATTCCATTGGCTAAACCGATATTATGCAGAAAGGTTTCTTCCATTCAGTCTGCGAACGGCCCCTTATCTCTTCAACCTATTTGCCGAGGTCTTTCACTGGATACTCGAGGATCAGCTAAAACAGCAGAACATCACGGCAATAGTTATTCACTACCTGGATGACTTTCTCCTGGTACTCCCACATGGAAAAAATCTTGAAAGATACAGGGAAACGTTCTCAAATCTCTGTCAGGAGGTGGGACTTACAATTGAAGCTTCAAAGAACGAGGAGGGAAACGTAGCAAGTTTTGCAGGAATCAAGTTCGATAAGAAGTGCATGGTAATCCATCTGCCAGAAAGGAAGCTCTACAAGGCACGCACTATTGTCCAAAATGCAATAAACCGGAAGTCCCTGTCGCTTCCAGAAATCCAAAAAAATCACAGGATACCTGAACTTCATCTCAACAGTGATTCCTCTTGGGCGAACCTTTCTGCGACGTCTGTATAACATGGAGTTATTTTTCCCACCAGGCGCCAGACACCAACAGCGGCGAATATCAAGGGAGGTGTAGAAGGACCTAGCCTGGTGGGCTGAAGCGCTATCACTAGCACCAGAGAGGTCAATAGCGAGAACAAGGCGGGAAGTTATCCGTGCATGGTCAGACGCAGCATTCTCAATCGCGTTTCCAACCTCTCTAGCAAAAGGCCTGGAACACATTAATACCCAAGAAATGCGAGCAGTAGAACAAGTGCTCTTGCATTGGGGGGCAGATTGGAAAGGAAAACAGCTCATAATACATATCGATAACAGAGCTGTTGTGCATGGACTAACCAATCAAACCATCCGGGGAGCATCGATGCAAGTCCTACAGAGATGTCTACTCCTAGCCACAGAGTGTGACTTAGAGTTGGAAGCTAGATGGGTTTCCACCCAGGACAATGCCTTGGCAGATGCACTATCACGATTAGAAAATAACAGAATTGCTGACCTCGCACCACAGTTACTGGACCCCACATCCAGCCTCTGAGAACATGGATTTCGAACATACAGGAATCGGGGCTGTCACAAGTAGCGGTCTACTACTTATGGCGCGGGCTGGCACCATCAACCCGGCGCAACTACGAAAGCCCAAGATCCCGCTTCACTGTATTCTGTGCACAATCGGACTATCGGCACCAAAATGGGGGTTGCTTCCCAGCGAAAGCCATCTGGCTGATTGAATGGTTATGTTCGCTCGCGGGAACAGTAAAAGTAAAAACAATGAAGCTATACCTCGCGGGTATCAAGTCCTACCAGCTTGACCTTGGAATAGAATGCTCCGCATTCTCTGACCCTCGACTCGAGCGCACAATTCAGGGGATTAAGCGCGACCACAATGAACCGGAGCGCCGCACACGGACACCACTATCCCGCCCTTGCCTCCTTCGTATCCTGAACTGCCTGACACTACCTGACTATGACGACATCATTCTCAAGGCTGCTTTTACACTAGCCTTCGCTGGATTCCTCCGAGTGGGAGAGTTCACCTACAAGCAGGCGGATAGGGACTTGGGCCCTACCTTTCCAAATTGGTTCATAACGAAAGGTAGTATCAGGACCCGAGCCAGCGGGCGATATATGGAAGTGACACTACCTGCATCCAAAACGGATCCCTTTCGGAAAGGGATAAACCGTACAATCGCGGCAAGCCACGACAACGCATGTCCCGTATATGCCATGAAACAATTCTTTGCCATGGACGCACACAGGCCACTCCATGCACCACTCTTCTGCATCGGAAGAGACAGACAGCAAGCATTCACCCGGGAACATGTTGTACTAAGACTTCAACAACTAGCCCTCACCGCGAGTCTGGGCCAGGGGATGTAGAACGGACACAGTTTTCGTAGAGGAGCTGCAACATGGGCAGCAGAGGTCGGAATTTCGGAAAGCGAAATCCAAACATTGGGCCACTGGCGATCAGACGCATACAAGAGGTACATCGAGTACTCAAGCCGGGAGCGGATCTCCCTATCCAAGCGCTTCCAGGTTACCCAACGCCCTACCCATTAGTGACACACCAGCCTGCCTTGATCTGGGTGGGAGATGTTACCGACCAAACGGCACGCCAACCCAGGCTCCCGATCGATAGCCTGCCTGGAATCGGGACACATCGGTGGTAACGATCTCCCCGGGCAAGGGCAGCGACAACCTCACCAAAGCCTCCGGCAGTGGAATCTCGGTACTATGGGGCAGGCTGCTGTCTCCAGCTACATTCTCTTCTGGCGTTGTTCTTTCCATGTCACCTTGGGTTTCCTTTATGCTGTATCTAGTTTTTCCTATCACACTTTCTCAGCGTTGGAAAATTGGTCGTAGCACCCTGCGAAGAGATAATGTGTAATGCGGAAAGGCAAAGTATATCATATATATTGCTCAACAGGAATAACTGACCAGCTAGCATACCGCAACC
>ML120544.1:64136-165434 GCA_003788595.2 Choiromyces venosus 120613-1 | reverse complement strand
GGTCGAGGTGAAATCTGGGCGCATCGTGTATGCAGGGGGGGATCCAGACGAGAGGAGCGTCACGTAGAAAGAATCTGGATGGAAAAGCCTGATGATAGGCGGCGCCAGGGCGCGCATCGTGAGTATCGTGGAATCCTAATGCACACAGGCGAGGATGCGACGTCAGGGTGGAAGACGCCAGAATTAGGTGTCGCCACAATGTAAGAGCTTAGGATCAAGTAGCGTCCGGACGCAACAGGCTAGGATCAGATGGTGTTAGGATGCAACACCCGAGAATCAGACGTTGTTCTGATGCAACACCCGAGGATCAGGCGTTGTTCGGATGCAAGAGCGCAGAATCGGACGTTGTGAGGGTGCACCTGGCGTAGGGGTCCGTGCCCGGATACTGTCAGGACGTGACGTCGGCTCGACAGTACGTCCTGGTTAACGGTTATCGTTACGGGCACCCTGTGCGTCAGACGCACAGGATGCACCTGGCGCAAGATAATATTTTTGCTGATGTATAAGATAAGATATAAGATATAAGATATAAGATACATATAAGATACATATAAGATATAAGATATTGAATATGTAGAAGTGCAATTGCTAAGGACTCATAAAGATCATGAGTATCTTTTTGGACTTGGTTCTTATATATTTGTCATAGTATCATGATGTTGAGAAGGTCTTTGGGTGTTCAGTATCTGTTTGGTATGCTACTCTCTTCACAACTTCGAAATTTTCCAACCTCTTTCATTAATTCATATTTCTTTTCTTTTCACTGGTTCTACCTTTCTCTTTTCTTTCAACTCAAAACAGATGACTTAAAGTTTTAACTTTTAAACTTTTCCATTTAGGTTCTCTATTGGCCATCTCAGTCTCATATTATATGCAAGCCAAGAACTTTTTTTTTTCCCGTCGGCAACCGTCATTTTCTATTCCTAACTTTGAATACCCCTACTACGTGTGAGCCTTGGCAGAACGAAGGGCAAAGTGACGTGGCTCAGGGTTAGGGCTTCGTTCGGTTAATGACTGAACGCACAGTTCGAGTAGGGAATTGCTAAGGTGCAACCGTTCCCTTCAACGGAACCGTTCCTGAAGCAGATTTGGTGTTCGGCTAACAAGCTTCCGTTCATCAAAACAGGGCGCGAACAGTCAAAAGTGAAAAGGACCTCCTGAGGTCCTTTTCATCTGCCGTTCGTCATTCTTCGCATCATGCCTCCACTCCGACACCCACAAAATCATATCACCAAGCAACTAATCATGTGTGAGGCAGTCTATGCATACATGCACCTGTTCAAGTCACCTTGCAACACATCCGCTCTCTCCGGTGAAGCTTTTTTTGATGCTCGGTAGAGAAAAGTTTTTCAACCTCAAGGCTGACTAACAAATGGTTAGTTGAACGGTCGGCTTAACCGAACAGCCTCCATGAGAGGGGACAAGATCTTGAGCAACCGTTCATGGTGGTTGAACGGTCGCTTCTGGAACGGCAGACGAACGGTCCATTGTTAACCGAACGAAGCCTAGAACAACGGGTTGACGGACGCTTGGCCACGGTCGCATCCTGCTTATCCCGTCGCTTGTTCCCGAATTTCACGGCTCTTTAACATGAAAACCATCACCGAAGAAGAATCGCGGATCAACGAGTGTGAGAGAGAAATGGGTATAACACAGGCTACAAAAGGAGTATAGACTTTGGTGACTTCCTCGGAGTCTGGCAAAGGACTTGGAGACATTTCCTTCTCCAGTATAACGGTCTAAATAGTACGAAACAACGAAATCAAACCAAGCGATAAGTAAGGTAGTATGATATCCCCGCACTTGGCTGAGAGCGAGTAAACTCATTCACCCCCACACCGGATAGACGGTGGCAACGCAGAAGACCCCAAAAGACCTGCAACGACAAAAGAACGACCAACCTACCATAGCGACACCAGGAGTCATGGCCGCCGCCAACACCGAACAACCCGACTTCGATGTTGTCGCTAAGGCTATGAATAACATTTCCCGCTCGCATGCCATTCTAGCTACGCACATTAAGAGAATCCCGAATATCCCAGGTTTGGGCTGTGGGGCCCAGATCAGTGATTCCAAGCGGCCAGTCCGTCCGGCTTTGGGTACGGCCGGACTGACCCAGGCTTTTTCCAGGATGGCCGGGCCGGACTGTGGGAAAGTGGCTTTTCAAAGCTAATGCCGGGCCCGGCCTGGGTCGCCTGCACGCTTTCTATGTGGCTGATACATTGTGATTCCATATCCGCTGGATATCCATGGATGACCTGGGTATCTGTGGGTTATGCAGTCGAATTAAAAATAAGTGGCATGCGAGGATCTTAGCCTGGGCATCTGGCAGCTTCGGCCTGGGTTGCCGAACCTCTCGGCCTGGCGGTCGCCTGGGCGCCGCCAGGCTTTGGCGGCCGGAAATAATTTAAGCCGGACTGGCCCAGGCTCTTCAGAATCATGGCCGGACTGGCCGGACTGCCGACCTGCAGGCCGGACCATGGGTCGGACTGGCCGCTTGGGATCACTGGCCCAGATACTGGCTGAGCTCCGGGCTTTTCGTACCGACATGGCAGTACATTTTGAGGACCTCCACCTACAATTTGAGGACCTCCGTCTACGATTTGAGGACCTCCGTATACAATTAGACGGGATCAAACAACAACTCCAAGCAGCGTGAGCAACCCTGGATGATCTCCCGTGAGTGAATACTGACTTGCTCTGTTTAGGGGTTTTAATTCTTTGGCTCGTTTTGAGAACAGCTCTCTTACCAGGACTTCTGGCTCGCAGTTGAGCACATTGAGGAAGGCCCAGAACAAGCATGTTAACGGCTTCCCTCACACACTGGGTCACCTCGATCCCTTGAGCTGTGAGTCATTCTATCCATCTACTATGTTGGGCGACAGCTGATGTGTAGTCTACTAGCGGGGAACGTAAATGCTCTCCTCACCGCCTATGGCCTCCCCACTGAGGGACCTGTTGCAGAGCGTCGACGCCGACTGAAAAAGCTCATCGGTGTTACTGCTGCTGGAATTTAGACTGTTGTCACCGTTCTTTGATACAACCAATTACAGGATCGGGAAATCCTTATCGGTCATACGCTGCGTGATCCCTGCTTTGTGTTCGTGTCGTACCCGCAAAGAACGCCTTAGAACAAGATCGACCTATCTCAATGCGCTGTGTTTTTGGAGGCGGAGGGGGTTGGGTCGACACCCTCTGGGCGGGCACGGCAGCCACTTCGTTCGGGGGTGTGACGTCACCTGGGATTTCCAGAGCATCATAGGTCACTGGGCGCAGGTCACCAGAGTTTCATCACAGTGAGGTGTTTTAGGCAACATTGAGGTTCTGCATATAACCAAGGCAGCAACCTGTCCGAGTCTAAACACCACCCTAAACATTCAATGTTCGCCTTCAGGTCATCTCCCCGGGTTGCTATTGCATATCCCTCCGTTTGCCCCTGAATTTCGCAGCTTTTTATCATAAAACCATCACCGAAGAAGAATTGCCCATTAGCGAGTATGGGAGAGAAATGAGTGCAACACAAGTCACAGGCTACAAAAAGGAGTATAGACTTTTGTGACTCCCCCAGAGTCTGGTAAAGAACTTGGAGGCATTTCCTTCTCCGGTATAATGCTCTAAATAGCACAACACAACGAAATCAAACGAAGGCATAGTAATTTCCACCCCTGTTTCAGACAGTTTGGCACCAGCCAAGTGAGTTTTAACTTGTCTTGATGGGAGTTGCTCGTGCATACTAACTAGGCAATGTAGTATAAATACAAAGATGCCAACCCGGACATCGATAGTACCGGTACTGTCAGACACGTGAGGGACACGTTGTAGCTATCGTGATTAACTCGTAATTGTCTTGCGTTATATATTCGTCAGCAAGTCGTGTACCTTTGGCAGTTAATTGTTGTATTTATAGGTTGTGTTTGACGGGGCGTTGGGAAAGGAAGGAAAAAGGGATAAGGAGCGGATGGGAAGCCGAGGTTGAGAATAGATTTTGTCTCTTTGGGTTTTCGGTTCTGTTTCCTTTCGTCTATCATCATTTTGCACCTGCAACCATCAAGAAAGTTCTCTTCGAAACAACCTTCCATTGGCACCTCTCTTCCTTCAAGTCTTACCTTCTCATTCTACCCGGGGGTTGGTTGAAGATACACGGACGTTATCAGGGAAATTAATGTTGTCCAGTCTGTACCGAAGGACACCATACAAAACCACTGCCATTTACCCACCAAAGAACGCCAACCCTTTTGGGGACGCGCACAGTACCCAACCGAGCTCTTCGGGTCTGGACTTGGTTGTAGGGAGGGTAATAGAACTTAAGGTTAAAAAAAAAAAAAGAAGCAATCTCACCTTTACTGTAGTAGGTTTTACTGACTGGCTGTTAGACTTCAGAGATGTTCAAGCTGCAACTTGCACATCTCACCAAAAAGATGGACAAAGGGTTCCGGCGGATGGAAGGTGGGGTCAGAAGCCTCTGTGCAGATATGAAGGATGGATTCCAAAGGAACGACTACTGGATATTTTTCCTCATCGTAACGGTAAGATCTTTCATTACAAAAGCTATTTGGAGGGGAACTAATAAATATGCTGTGTTAAGTTCGTTTTGAAAGGGGGCCTTGACACAGCAAATTAGGCAAGTTGCTTGGGAGGGAAAAAATCACCAGCAGACTCGAAATCAACAGCGGTTGTGGGTTTCTGCATATTAGTAAATGCTGGGCGGAGTGAGGTTTTTTTCCTTTTTTTTTTTGACTCTTGCTTTTAGCTTTCTGCTTTTCTTTACTTTCTATTCCCTCTTCTTTTTTTTTATTGGCATGTATGCCAGTTACTTTTGTGTGTTTCAGAGGACTGAATGTTTTTCCGCTTCTTTTATTTTTTACTTTTTTTTATTAGAGTGCAAGTATATGCGAGACTGGAGAACCTATTTAATACAAGTACTGTAAAAAGTCTTGCGATTTGCTATCTCCGCCGTGTCATGAATATCCGAGTCTGGAGGACCAAGGAAGGTAGGATGAATCAGAGACAATGTGGCTACGCGTACTGGAAGCTGGAGAGAGAACCCTTGGTCAGGAGCCACTTTAAACTCTGTGAAATCCTCCAGCATCTTGCTGGTCTACATGAAAAATAGAGTAAATATCCTGACGCCGAAGAAGATTATGAGCAAGCCTCCACAGGATTTTCGAAAAGCCTAGGCGGGCAACACCTCACCAGTTTGGAATATATCAGGAAGTTGACGGAACTATGAGAGGGAAAATCAGCTGCTGAGAGGACTAGAGGGGTGGGGGGCAAGCAGGAACGGTTGTCGATGATGTATACAGCTGGGGATCGCTGTGTGATCTCTTGAGGGGGTTTGTGGTGTTCGCAGGCGAAGTGGCATTGGTGGTGGGACACGGGGCAACCACTATGGGATGTAGGGATAGTGACCAAGTCGTGGGCGATTGGTGTTGGTCGAGTTTACAAAGCAAAGATGAAGTGACAGTTCGGGAAGACTTCACAACGTTAGGGATGTTGGGTAAAGTTTGAGAAAGTGTGAAGAAATTTTAAAAATCTGAGATTGGTTGTCAAGGTTTCCTCGTTCAGACTCTTCACTCGTTGGGAATTTCTCTCACTTAGCTAGGCGTGGAGTCACGTATATAAGCGTAGCCATCTCTTGCACTTGTTACAAGCAATCCTGGCTTGAAGTACGCAATGGAATTTGTGACCTCGAGGAGTTAATCGCTTGATTGACAATTGCAAGGTACTAGGTCTCTTTCTGGGGACACTGAAATGTGAATGTCTATATTGATGATGAGAAATTAATAGAATTTGTGTGGAAATGGGGTTGCATTGGTACATGTGGACAGATGTGTATGACAGCCTCGATAGAGTTTTTGTTGATGGGATTTTTTTAATAGTTTGGCTATTGGGGATATATATGGAATACAGTGCTTTTGCCTTTTCTTCATAGCCTTTGAAGGCCGTTCTCGCACAATGCAATCGCTTGTCAGCATAGGGAAACCATGAGATACGAAGGAATTCGGCTGAAGGAGAAGTTATGTGTCATCTACTAGAGGGTATGGGAGCAGAACTATGACTTGGGTGTGAACATATGAAGGGAGGTATTGTGAACGTGTTTTCCACTGCCAGTAGTTGTGAAAGAATCATTGTACTAGCTTGAGTTTCTAGGTACTAGGGAATTTATTATTATTCTGTATCATTCCAGAGAGCATAATTGGATAGTAGTATGATGGAAATGGGAGCTGTAGTATGTTTTACCCTATGTTCAGTGAATTTTGGGAGTAGATTGATCAACAGTTTGAGTGATCACTCATGGACTCCATTTTTCTATTGTTTCAAAATGAGAATGCCTGAGATAACTAGTCCCATAACATCTATTTTGCACAATTTTAGTAGCCTAAATAATGTTACTGTTGCCAATAACTCTCGACAAGCTTGTAGCTATTGGGTATTAGGATCTCACTGAAGGAAGCAGTTGAACAATTACTTGAGGCACATTGTGGTTAGCTATCACAAGTAATTCCTTGTAACTAATGCTCATAGAATTTCCAGAATACAAGAAAAGTCTGCTTCAATATCAATGGAATTCATCCTCCCCAATTAAAGCTAGAGAAGCTCATGAGCTAAAGGCTAGAGAGAAGGATTAATGTCATTTATGGGCATGAGGCTCTTCACCTAGAAGTGGCTCACAATGGCAACCAAGGAAAACCAAATGTATATTCAATTATCTACATAAATAATAGTGATACAACTTTCAAAATTTGTTAGAAAGTACTTTGAAATATGGAGAATGAGAGTATGTAGCTTCTACTTTAGTGTAAGTAAAACCTCTCTTGGTATAATGCTATTAAGATTGGTTGTTTCAAACAAGATATCTCTAATCATGTATTGTATAAAAATGGAAATATATATAAGAGTACTTTCATATGCTACTAGATAGGTTTTATAGGTCTTATATATTCTGTGTGAATTGTTTTTACTTTAATCTAAACAGATTTTTAAAAGTGGTAGTAACAAATTGACAGGAGGAAAGCTACATACAAAATTAATCAATTTGACTACATGTTATCTGCTTATTGGCATGACCTATAAATTCAATAATTTGCCAGTTATTTTACAAAGGTTATCTGAGTAGGTATACCAAGTTTGAGGTTGAACAAAGAAGTCTTTCATCTTCCATACACAACTGACCAAACTTTGTATAAAAATTGAGTGCTATAGTATTTCAAGCTTGAAATCTCTAGAACCAATATTCCAAACTACCTAAAAGTTATTCAATAGTCTGGCCCATATTAGGAGCCAGAGACCAGGAGATAATACTTTTAGCTTCATCTAAGGAGTACACCATCCAAGGTTAAAGCTTAAAACTAATATTTTTACACATATATCTTTATAATAATCAAGGAATAAAATAAGGAAGGTTTACCCATTGGGTCCAAAATTTCATGAAGTTACTTATATTAATGTTATAAAGGATACTACAAAGTATTGGAATTATAAGTTAATCCAGTGTGTAGATATCATATTATCAAATAAATCAACTATATCTATTGTTTTACTTCATTATATAGTACTATAACTTCTAAGAATAACTATAAACAAATACAAAAGTAGCTAATATATAACAAGAAAGGTCTGTAATAACTCTCTATTTACTTAAAAAAATATTCTCCCCATGTCTTTCAATTTCTTTACTATTAAGTATAATAGGACTGTTATTTTAAACTACCAATCGGAAAGATAATATACTGGGAGAAACATTTTTATTATGAAATAATAAGTATATTTACTAATTTTCCATCTTTCAAAGTACCTTCTAACAAGTTTTCAAAGTTGTATTACTATTATATATGTAGATAATAAAATATACATTTTATTTTCCCTTTGTTGCCACTGTGAGCTACTTCTAGGTGAAGATCTGCATCCCAGTAAATGATGTTAAATAATTAACTATAATATGTATTATTCCCATTGTAGAAACCATGACTACAAATATTACCTAGTAGTTAGATCAAGATTACATAAGACTACTAAAGCTAAAAGATACCCCAGGGGATCGGGAGCTATATTTCTCTTCTAATAAAAGTAAAACCAAAGGTTATTACTAAAAACAATTCTAAGTTTGTCAGAAAGAATATCCGAATAGAGCTTATTATGCAGTACATTGTACCTGTAGTCCATAGCACCAAGCTAGGCCTTACAATTATATCAAAACACTTAGGTTAGTTCTGTCTTTCATAATGCTAGAGGGACTTACTTTTTGAAATCATGTTAGACAACCAGCTATGCTTAAAGTATTTAGATTTGATTTGGAATTAGAGTTTATTAAGTGTTTACAAGTGAACATTTTGCAGGTGCAAGTAACAGCAAGTACTATTATTATATTTAGAACTATAGGCTATTCCTCAGTTACTATTGGTGAAGACTATTCTGGAGTCTGGGAAGAGGAGTTTATATGATCAAGAATTAGTGATTGGAGTATTGCAGGATAGATGATTGGCAATAAGAATATGATTTCCATAGTTGATGATAGGATTCAAGAGATGGGGGGTAATAGATACACAGAGGATGTATGAAGTCAAACTTTAATAATATTTAGGAAAACTTACAGGTAGCTATATATATCGATTCCTAGAGTTCCCTGTATCAGTATATATTACCCTTAGTGGTACTCCCAATAGTTCTCAACTAATAGTCATCTAAAGACCAAGTAGGTATTATTTATGAGTACCAAGATAAAAAAATATCAGTCCTAACAACAATCTAGTTCAAATAAATAATATCCAAAACAAAAAAATCAACTATATGAACCCCCCTATCTTGCTGTTTGAGAATATCAATTAGCTGAATAATAAATCAAGATTATCCCTCCAAGGCCATTGATAGTACAAAGGCACAAATATATATCTATATTTTTGGTCAGATGAGGTAATCTTAAAATGTAATAATTTGAAATTTTACTGAAACTTTGTATTTGCCTCTCCTTGTAGGTCTCATATCTTTCTTTTTATTTACTTCAGCTGAAGGTTAAAACCAAATCCTTTCTATGTATTTTCTCTTGTGAATCTAAAAAGAAAGATTGTTAAACTTTTATTATATTTCTGATTGAATTGAAACCAATATGGTAATATATAGATATCTTTATTCTATTGAAAACTTTGTTTTACATTATTTATCTATTTCAAGACAGATCCTAGTGAGGCTAGTTGTTGGTTTTCTTATTCAACCTGGTTCTCTTATATATTTCTTTAGGCTCTGGTTAGCATATACAATTAAAAAAAAAATCACAATAAATGGTGAAAATGCAATTAATTCTGAAAGAAAAAATAATATTTTTCTGAAAAGATAGCTGTTCAGTAACACCTAAATTTTTTTGCAATAATTTCTAGCCCTTGTATGTACCACACAAATATTGACTACAGGGTTTATATCCAATGAATAATATTTACTTAACTGTGACTACTCTTTTTACCTTTTAGGGTATATTGTTCATAATAATAATAATTTCTCAAAACTCTTTTCCTGTATCTATATTGTCTCATACCAATAACATCCATCACAAACCTACTTGTTTACCAATATCATTTTTTATCAATTATCTTTTTTACCAATCATAGTTGGTGTCAACTTCCCTCTTCATCAAACTTTGACATCACTTGTTATTTTCTTTGCTGGCTGTCATCTTTGCTGACCACCTTGTTCATCAATTACCTTCTTCATCAACTACCTTTCTTATTAGCCACCTTCCTCATCAGTTATTTTCTTACCTAGCTGTCTTCCTTATTGGGTGTTTTCCTACTTTGCTACCTTCCTCATTGGCTGTTTTTCTCTTCAGCTATCTTCCTCATTGGCTGTTTTCCTACTTGGCTACTTTTCTCATTGGCTGTTTTTTCAGCCTGGCCGCCTTTCTTGTCAGCTGTTCTCCCTCCTGGCTGCCTCCTCTATCAACTGCCTACTCTATCTATTGATATCTTTACCTTCCACCTTCTTTGACAGCTGATTCCTTCATCAACTTCCTATTTTTCAGCTTTTACTAAGCAATAGTTCTCTCCTCTCCTAGTATCTTGATACATTCATATAATTGTAGTGTTCTGTTTACTTTTCTAAGTACCATAATTACTATATTACAATCAATAATTACCTCTACCTATTTCTATATACTAACTATAATAATAGAACTATAAGAAATAGTTTGTAGGGACTATTTATAGAAATATTTCTCATTAAGTACTTATTCAATTGAGTTGATGGTGGAGATAGAATAGAGAATGGTTTCAAAAAGTCTTTATAGACAGGTCTTATTACTGCATTAAATGTACCTTATGTAAAAAATCTAGAGGATAAGCCTTTCTCTATTCCTCAGGTCAAAAGTAAAGAACTAAGTGTTAGTTATTACCTTCCTAGTTCTTTTCTTCTAATCACAAGAGCATAACCTGTTTAGTTGAGTAACTACTAACCAGGATGGAAATAGTTGCAAAAGGAGTTTGAGATACTAAAGGTACTGCAGATAAACTCTTGGTTTAGCTGAGATATTATTAAAGGAATTCCAACTCTACCTACTAAAGTCTAGAGATCTTACTTGACTGTATCTAATATCAACTGCACTTGATACATTTCAGGTAAAAAACTTCTGCTTAATATTCAAAACCTTTTATTAACAAGGTACATACAGAAGCTATCAGATATCATAATAAAGCTTTTACTTTTTATGATCAGTGATGTAACAGGTGGTAACATATATGAATTAATACAATAGGCATTGGTGGTAGGTCAGCTATCATTTGATTGCTAAGGGAGACTAGAAAGGGAAAGACAAGAAGGTCTTAGTAGAAGCGAAGGGGAAAGAGAGTAAGAAAATCACCATTCAACCAAGTATATTTCTTATCCAGGTTCTGTCTGAAGTCTGGCATTTCCTGCAAGCCAGGAAGCCTGTCTTAAATACATGATTCTCTCCAACCAAGATAGAGGTTCCTGAAAACCTGCAACTACTATCATTGCCAGTAAGTGCACTCTACCGGAATCCTGTGATGCTACTGGAATCCTGAAAGCCTAAGGTAATCCTTCACCCAAGCCTTATCTCTACCAGTGATATATATGACCATTCCTTTTCTTGGAATCGCTAGGGCAAAACCTTGCCAGTACAAAAGCATAGCTAAACAAATATAAATAAGTTACCGGAATCCTAATGATAATGGTAGAAAAATAATCAATCAATCAATATAAGCAAGAACAAATGAAATAACATAACAAAGGAGAACATAAGTGTAATAAGTATACAGTTGCTGGAACATGTACATATGTTACAACTGAGTAGAGCTTTCCACTAGCATTTCCATAACTGGACAGTTTGCATGTATTAGTCTTATTATGTCAGTTGCTGAACTATCCAGTCAAGATTCAACAAATATGGATACAGCATTACTTCTTATTCCCTCTACCTCTAATGAATATCCCCTGATCAGTACACATTTGGAAGATATTCAAGTGATTCAACTTGAACCTCTATGGCACAGTATTATGACCTTTACAGCAGCTAATGATCTTGTTCAGACTTCTAGTTTGAACCAATAGAGTAGTCACCAGAAGCCTCTTGTGAGGAGTGCCAGTATTTTGTATGATGACGATCGTGATACAGAAGAAGAAAGTACATCTTGTAAAGACTACATAGGTTACTCTTGTTAATGTAATGGAAAATCTTTATGATGAAACAGTATAGCAGTAAGTTGACAAAAAGCCCTGTATCAAACAGTCAGTTATTATAAAGTTTCTAAACTATATATTGAAGAGAATAAGCTATTGGATACTAAAATTGTAAAGTTTGTTGCTGTTTTACAGAAGTATCAGAATGCTGTTGGTTTTCTATCTCTTACTAATTATTAATCTATTCAAGATAGTTGCATTTAGCACCATGTATCTAAGTAGTATTTTAGTGGTCACTAAGAGCAATTAGTCTTATACTAGTATACTTATACAATTTGAGAGCTAGTAATAGTATAATATATTATCTCTCTTATTCTGTTTTCAATTTATAAAGACATTGTTCACTATACTCTATACTAGTAATAGTCTAAACACAACTAATAGTCTATCTACATTGCTTCTGCAATTTCATTTATTTTTGGCTCTATTGTGTTGTTTCTTTTAGGTTCCATATCTCTCTCCCTCTCACCCACATGGCATTAACTACCTTTAGTCCTCCCATTAGTTCTATCCATTTTAGTCTCATCAATTATACTTTCCTTATCAGCCTGTATTTGAATATACTGGCTATCTATAGTTCACTCTTTAGAATTAGTTGCTTCTTTCTTTCTAACCAATCCTAATTTCATTTAGGTTTACAAATCAAATCTTATGATTACTCACTAGATATATTGTCCATTCTACTAATTGATAAAGCATTGTCATTATTCAAGTTATCATTGCTTCTGACTTTATCCTACCAATTATTTTTGATACTATTACTATCTTGAAATTTGGTAGATCTAGTCAAGATGAGATTTCCTTCCTCATTCCTGTCAAGATTGCTAATAAACTTGTGGAGAGCAGTCAGAACTAGTTATAGCTTTACTTAACTTATTATTGGTCATTTAAATACCACTTTTAGAATAAGAAATTGACATTGAACTATTCCAAATATCTACTGAATAGTATTTCTCAATTGTGAGTATCTAAGATTGAAGAGCTCATCCTTGTTGGTAGGTCTAAAGGTATTATTAAACTTGAGTAGTTTTCATTAATTGTTAATATGAATATATGATATAAGTGTATGAAGATTTACAGAGTAGAAATGCTCTGAATCACTGGTAAAGGAGAACTTACTTATTTCAAGATTGATATTGTTCTTTTAGATAAGATCTATAATAAAATTAGTTATAACTGTGCAGGAAATTCTTTGCTCATTGTCTTGTATCTTGTTCTATCTAAGCTACTGGAGGTGTTCTTTATATAACAAATCATCACTTAACAACATTTTCTCTCAGCCTCATCCATAGTGACTTCCATGCTCTCTCCCAGTCTTCCACAATGTCCCCCGATCAGCCCCTTCAAACTTCTACTAAAACATTCTCCCTTTCCCCTTGACTGTTCTCTGACAGTCCTAATACCTTTCTGCTTCTTCCTGCATTTCCTAACCGTTTATTTGTTTCCTAACTGCCATAGTCTGACACCAATTCATCTCATCCTCAAACAAACTCTTAATATCTGACATCCTTTAGTGTAACATATCAAACAATGTCCCAAACACACTAATCCTGTAACATCTCCCTTTCTCCTGCAACTCCTACTAACATTACAGCAGTATGGAAGTATCATGAATTTCAACAATCTAACCCCCCTATAAGGGGTCAAACAACTATTGTTTAAAGATTCTCCAACATCACAGAGGTAATATTTTCCTTCAGGTATTTTAAAACCTTTCTAGAATGCATCCTTCAAAACTCTACCATTATCTACTGGCCATTTCTGTCCTACTGGTATATAACAAAACCTTATATTAAAATAACAACCAGCTATTACCCTTTGAGACAATGTTCTTTTTCTATATCTCTAAGGAACAGTAAGGTCTATTGGTATATAGTCTATGATGTGAGTATTATCAATAGCTCTCAAGATATCCTGGAAATATAAAAAGAATTTTGGGTTTCATTCTACCTCCCATGCATATTTGTTAGGCAAGAGAGTTAGTAGAGTTGTATGTATCACAACCAGACTATCTAATACTTTGTTGAAATAACTACATAGATTTTCTTTCTTAGTTTCACTATCAGGAGATAGATAGGGATTGGGAGTTTGATTTCTTACCAACTACTATGGGTATCAGGACTATGATGGAAATGGTCTTGCACATCTCTACTTGAGGTATTATATACTACTGTGCAAATAAACATAGCTACCTACTGCTTAATCATTACTACTCTTGAATCCTTTAGGAAATTGGCCTCTTCTAGTCAATTATATAACTTGAAAAATATTGTCTTTGACATTCTTAAAAACTTATATACTCTGCATAGATTGCTATCAGGAGCAAGAAGTTCCTCAATATTGTAACATGATACATACTTGACTGAGTACTATAATTATAATAGCAACAAATACAATAGATAAGACTGATGGGTAGTAACCAGTAGAGTTGAGTACAGTAGGAGTACCAAAGAGAGTCTTAGGAAGGCAGGATGACTAATATCTTATTCCAGACTCTAGGTCTGTAATGGGTTGTAATAACCTTAAGAAGTAAAATGAGGAATTAAAGATGTAGCCATTGAACAAAGTATATTTAAGAATAACTGTGTGTCAAAGTCTACTGTTCCAAATACTAGACTCAACAGATTCTTTAAATAATATGATTGTCCACTATATGTAGTATAATAAAATATAAATATAATATCAAATAATATATCTTGAAACCAAACATAAAACAAACTATCATCTCACACAATAAGTAAAATGAAGATCGTATCAAATGATACTTCTTGAAACCAAACATAAAACAAACTATTGTATCAAATGATAAGTAAAATAATAATAGTATCAAATGATATTTCTTGAAACCAAACATAAAATAAACTATAATATCAAATGATTAGTAAAATAAAGATAAACAAAAATCCTTATATGGAGTACCTATACCCATTACAAATATAACCATGTCCAGTAAGTATTAAAGTCTAATAGGCTTAAAGATTATATCTCTTGGCATATATTTCTCCAGCAGCAAGAGCAATAGTGACCAAAATCTTTACTATTAATATAACATTTGTTTTATTCTCCAGTTTATTTTGTATTATTATATGATTTATTTTGGATTATCAGTAATCATAGAGTTTCTGTTGACAAAGCTTGAAATGAAGATGAATAATAATTACACATAGTACTAATCATACTAAATAGCTTAATATCAGGTTTTCTTTAAGCAACTATTAAATTCCATATAACCCGATATCCTAGTCCAATAAAATTTCACTATCAAAAAAAAGTTCAAGTATGGTTCCAGAAGACTAGAACATAATTGTGCCCAGGTTGTGGCTCCTCCACAACCCCCAGTCACTCACTGGCTTGTAACCTTGGGCACTTCTACAGAGTGCCTGACAACTCAATATAAGATTATGGCTCAATGTCACTTTGTGGCTCAACATCACTTTGTGGCTGAACCTAACCATGTTGCATAAAATAATATTTTAAAGTAGTAGTCTATTCTACATGAGTTTCTGCAACCTTGTTTGTTTCCTGATTCCAGTGATAGTAAGCCTAGATATTTTCCTTTTATATACTTGAAGAGAATGTTTGGCCTTTGCCTGTGCTTTGATCTCGTCAAGGAAAGTTTTGCGCTCTTCTTTATCAGATTTCTTTTAAGCATTTTGAGCTCTTCGCAGCTGTTTCTCTGCCTTTTCCACCTTGGCATCCTCTTTTCTTTTCACTATTTCATGTGCTTCAGAAGCATATAGAACTCCCCCTTTCTGCACCTGCCTTCTATTTTATGCTCTGCATCTTGCATTTCTGGCCTCCTCTGCTGCTTGTGTATGTTCCATGTATTCCATAGCCAATGCACCAGACTGGGCCAGAGTTAACCTGCCTTATAGCTCAAGCTTTAGCTTATTTTGGAAGCTTAATGATAGCTCTTTGGCCTCAGGCTGTAGTTCTTTGCCCATGGTTTTCAGGCTAGCAATGGTGAGAGGAATACCAGAGAAAGATTCAAAAGACTACGGGGCTGATGGACTAGATGTCACAGCAGCCTCTCGAAGTTTCAAAATGACGATCTCAGGATTATATGGAATCAATCCTGTAGCACAGAATGCAGATCTGATGGTAGAAGGCTTAAATGTTTGCAGACAGAATGTATCAATCATATCCAGGAATTCCGATTTATCAAAGACTCTACAAGCAGTATGTGTGGCTGCTTCATCAGCCTCAGCATGGTAATGCTTATATGGTTGAAATACGACAACATCTAATGGTTGAAGTAGACAGCTTGAATGTGCTGGAAGGTAAAACAGTATGATCTTATGCTGATCACAGTAGTCAAGAAAGTGTTTTGTACAATGGGAGCCAAAACCATCTAGGAGCAAAAGCTGATATATTCCTTCTTGTTGATTCGCAGAAAACCATTTGAAGTGGACTATCCACTTCATTGTCAATTCATCATTGTTATATCTGGTTTCTGAGGTACCTATAAAATAGTCACTAGAGATTTTAGTTGTCATGTACTAGGCCTCTTGGTGTATGATACCAGGGATAATAATCATAGTTGGTAATGCCACCACATCACCACTGATGGACTTACAAGCACTAGGAAGTTCTCAATTTGTTGAACTGTCCAAGTAAGCCTGTCAACTGAGATCACAAGTAATGATCCATTGATCATGGCCAATGCCAATATGAAAACCAGTTTCATCAAAGTTGTACTGGTCAGTAGGCTAAATATTGTGGTCTTCACAAATCATATGATATTTCTTGAATGAGGTATGGATGCTCTTAGGTTGATGTGTGTTGTTCCGGTCAACATCAATTGACCAGTTTCTGAATAAAGTACTCTGGGTGGCAGTTGAGAAAACAAGGTACCCAGTGATTGCTGACAACAGGGGCTGGTCTAGAACCAGTATGGTCATACTGAAGGATTGCATTTGCATAGCTGGAAACCATCTGTAGTTGAGCACTTATTCCAAAAGAATCTAGACAGTCAGGATACTGGCATACAGTTTATTCTTAGTCCTATGAGAGCTTCAGGTTTGCTCCAGATCTCTCTTGTCATGATTGACATCCTTGCACTCATTCATGAAGTTGGGAAACAGGTATTTCATATGTTTGTGCTATCATGGTGATATTGGGATACTCATCTGGGGAAGACTGAATGAACGTTAGGTCTGCTTGGATCCATACCTCAACATCCTCATATGGCTCAATTTGCTGGCTTGGATGGATAAAAGATGGTACTTGTGGCATAATTGGTGATTCAAGTGATATGGATTGATAATAGATGTCAATAAAGAAGCTTTTATTTCAAAGTATAATTTTTTTTCATCATGTGCTAAGACAGTACTAATAATCTATATTAATGGAATTAATCTTTATTAATAGAAAAATTAATGTAAGTTATCAACTCAGGTTATATTCTCCATGTGGAAAATTAGCCACAAAGTGACATTGACCCACAAAGTAACATTGAGCTACAATCTTACATTGAGCTGTCAGGCACTCTGTAGGAGTACTGAAGGTTGCGAGCCAGCAAGTGATCATGGGTTGTGAAGGAGCCATAACCTTGGCACGATTATACCAACTATTAGACAAAAAGTATGATAATTTTTGACTGTAACACTGAGTGTAACACCTGAGAAATTGGTTACCCTGTCTTTTAGATGACAAAACCCTAACCTTCAGGCTCCCATTGGAATAATATTATTATACTTTTTTACAGATATCTATTCAATAATTAATATTTATTCAACTATCTACAATTTTAATCTGGCAAGCTACCTTCAAAATTTCAAGTCAGTTATCTATCCTTGATCTCTTTCCTTGTTATCATATTATTTGAATAGGAACCTGAAGGTTAGAGTCTTGCCATCTAAAAGGCAGGGTAACCAATTTCCCAGGTGTTACACTCAGTGTTACAGTCAAAATTGTTATACTTTTTGTCTAGCAGTTGGTATAGGCTCTAGTCTTCTGGAACCATACCATTAAAAAAGAAATCCCAATTTTTGTAGCAATGTGAGTACAGCTAAATTAAAATTAATTTTAATAGCAAAAGAAATTGCATTAAAGTAGAAAAATCACAATTTTTCTGACAAACCAAACTGGACCTTAGTCTTTTAAAAAAGTGAAATAATTGGGGGTAGGCCTTGAAGGGCAAGTATATTTATGTGAAATACTTAAGTTAGATAAGATGAGAATCAATATAACAAAAAACTGTCAGTTGAATTTATTGACCAGATTTGAAGTTTATGTTTAACCATGTCAAGGTTCCTATGAAATTGTATAACACATAAGCAGTTCAAAATTTCACAGCACATCTATGATTTGCCAGACAGCTCAACATCAGATTTGGCTCAACATTACATTTTTTACCTACTCCAACAAGAACCCCCAGTTATCTTTCATAATTCCCTTAGTAATACCAGAAAAGTATACTGAGATTGAAGCTAGGTTCAGCTGACTTTTAGGAAATTATTTGATAGTCAAAAATGAACCTGAAACATTTTTATCATAGTATATGAGTCTGAATCCTATGAGAACTATTTGTGAGGAGGATTGATGTGACATGAATCAAGTACAGAATGAACTCTATCAACTGAAAACTCACAAAAGTTGAGGTGCTAGCTGTTTGTCTCTTTGTAAAACACTTAAATGAAATTGGAATATTCTCTGAGGTTTGTCTTGAATGATGGTATCATTTATGTCCACCAGGCTCTAAGCTGTTATACATCAAATGAAAGAGGATAATGTTCAAAAAAAGGTTGAAAAAGGGGGAGAAACATCTCAAGAAAATCAAAAGTGATGCACTCCATATAAGGAAAGAAAAAATAGAAACCTATATTTCAAGAGCCTAGGTGATTTACTAAGAGCCAGGAATGATTTTTTGCACTTTCAAAAAGGGATTGTAGAGGAAATGTACTTTTAGTTATTCAATTTTCTAAAACCTGACATTAAGCCAGCTCTTGTCTTTGAGGTATTGGGCTTATTATTTAGCCTTTTGCTATCAAATGATTTCCTACAAGTGAGCTGAACTCTAGCTTCAATCTCAGCATACCTTTCTGGCATTACTATCATTACTATGGAAATTGTGGAAGATAACTGGGGGTTCTTGTTGGAGTAGATAAAAAATCTAACGTTGAGCAGAATCTGACATTGACCTGTAGGGCACGTCTACGACGTGCTGCAAGATTTGCAACTGCTAGCAGTTACACAATTGGCAGGAACGTTGGCACAGTTATGTATTTTCTTATACTAAAATTAGACCCATTTAACTACATACCACTACCATAGTCCTAGGTCCTAGTTGCCTGCATTATATACATAGTAATCTAATAGCCCTGGTCTAGTAGACCAAAACACATATCATATTGATTGGTTGGTACTACAGTGGTTGTGGAGTGTGGTAAACAGCTATATGTAGGCACCCAGATATATGTGGTCATGTAGGAGTAGTAAAGGTATTCATTCAATGTTGAGCACCTGTATATTTGTGCTACTCTGCTGACAGCCTGCATCCTCGAGAGAGAGACACTTGTAACTTTTTTCTTCCCTTACTCTTTATCCCAAATGTGAACTTCTCTGCTAATGCAATGTGAAAATACTCACATCCTCTTCACAAGACACCTTTTGCTTATGTGACCCCTCATTAGATGGGGTACTTTCCTCCCCGCGAAATATTGCTCTTTCAAAACATTAAATCATAAGATATCACTCACATATCTTCTGATATTTGCTTAGATTGCCACCTCCTATTGTGTCACATGCCGATCATTCTAACTTAACACTATTTCCAATTTAACCAAATTTTGGGATACGGTATGCAAGTACTGGTTGATGGGTCCAACCAATTAATTAATAGTCCGAGGCTGATTAAGCTAAACAGCATCTTGAATTCATGATACTACCATACAGTATTTGAAGAAAATTGATTTTATTAGTTACCACTTTTACTATTTCGTAGCGCCCCAAAGCGAAGGGAGGGGGGTAGCCCCAACCAGTCGGTAGCCAAGGCGATAGCCCCACATAGCTGGCGGAGTACTCGAGTAGTGTGAAGGCTGAACTCACGCAGTAATTCTAGGTTTTACACCCTAAAAGGCACAACATTCTGGACCAAGGGATACTTCCGGAAGGCTGCTAGCTGGGTTTGGCAGAACAGAAATGTTGACTGGTATAATAGTCGCGTGGAAATGATAGCCAAAGTTTTGGTGAGGGTTTGGGCAATGTATTAAATTGCCAAGACAGTTAAAATACGTGATATAATACCCTTATCATATAATACACTACCCAACTAGAGTCTATTATATCACGGATTTTGCATGTCTTGGCAGTTTAATACTATCCCTTAGTGAGGGTGCTTGTTTGAAGCTTGCAGTGGTAGGACACGTAACTATTATATCTATTTGGCCAGACTAGTATAAGAAGGTGGGTTTTCCCCGGCACTGTGAGAAGATATGAAGTCCCTTCGACCTTTCAATCCAGCAACTAGCAGTGGAACAACGAGCCCCAACGGCCGGCAAGCATCTGTGTTACAGTCACGAGGTGAGTCTATCTGATGTCCTGATATCTCTCTCTGACTAGGGTGTTGCCTCCATCGAAGAACAGGTCACAAACATGTTCAGGTTCCTCAACAAGCAAGCATTCAAGCCTATTGGCGTCCACTACCACCCTCTTCAAGGTTACCATCTACACAGGACGATCAGTACTACTCTGGTGAGTTCAAAGTTTTCATAGCATACAAACTGCAGACTAACTGTGTGGTTCAGAGACGCAACACCGACGAGGCTGACAGTGCTGGTGGTCTCGCTGGCTCTGCAGGTGGCAAGGCTATTCCTGACCCAGCTCAGTATTTTGCTAGGCAGCGGTTTGGTGATCTGAGCAAGGTCAGTTTGGAAACTATTTTCGCATATGAGAATCATGCTAGCATTTGGTTAGACTGTCACGGTGATGCACACCAAACTGCGTCACCTCGAAGTAGGCCAAATGGAATTGCCATCGAGGATGGACGTGATCGAGAGGCGGTTGGAGTGGAAATTTCAGAGCATGGATCAAGAAATCAAGGGGATCGCAAGGAAATCTCAGAGCATTGACCAAGAAATCGAGGGGGTCGCAAGGAAATTTGAGACAGCCGATAGCAGAATTTACTGTTTGATGTACTGGTTCGTTGGTGGCTTTTGCTTCCTGTTTTGTATTCGTTGAAGGACGCAAAGAGGAAATCTGAACAGAGGGTGGATTTCATCGCTAAGAAATAAATTCCTTGAAGGAAGCCCACCGAACATGATATATAGATGTTTCCTGTTGGTAAAACGCTTTGGGGCTTTTTTACTTGTTTTACATTTTTTTTTTTTCATAGACAAAATGCGATGTTTGAGCTGGAGGTGGCACCATGTTCTTTTGCCTCTTTCATAAATGCGATTGGACGATTGGAGTTAACAAAGATCTGTTCTGTGGACCGGCGAAAAATGGAGGTGACAAGTAGAGGTAATTATGACTCGGGAGGGGGGAAAAAAAAAAGTAATCGATTTCATGATCTCATACTATTGTATCTACCGTGGTCAAAATAACGTAGCACAGAGGTACAAGTTTGAGCATCAACACAAGTACATACGTACACCGAACCGAACTCTGTGGGGGTAGTTCGTAACTTCATGACTCTTGTTAACCTTGATTGTGTGCGGGGCCAGTTCCCGTTCTTGCACTCTGGTACTTTTGAGAATTAGTATATTTTATATTAGAAGGGATAAATGCTACTCTTCAATCCGTTAAACTAAAAGCTCCTTTTTTGTGATTATTTCTCATTGTTCTGATGGTTGATGTCACGGTGGGTTGCGAAATGCAAATGGGGGATCACTTCTACCGGGTTGGGTGGAAGGTATGATATAGTTCCGGTCACGATAAACCTGTAAGAGTGGCCATTAAGCAAAATACTTAGTAAGCATATAATTTGCTTTTTTTTTGCATTTTTCCGGCAAGAAAGTAAGTAAGTAGGGAATACGAGCACCGGTATGGTTCTCATTCCTTGTCCCATGTTCTCCGATGTGATTTATATACAGTATTGTGAAACTCCTGAGTACCATATACTAGCCCATCTTTATATGCTTTCATTATGTAAAGCCTTTTACAATAAAACTTCCAAATAACATCGTTTCCCACTGATTCCAAAGCTTGGGGAATTGTTTCTTGTAGTGCTTCAATGTGATAACTACAGTTATCTCATGTAAAGTGCTTTGCCCACCCCCAGTAATATTCCATCCAATTAAGTTTGCAGTGGAACTTTGGATAAAATAGTACAAGGTGACCTCGACACTCAATTTCCTCCTGTAGTCTGCCTTTTTGTGATCGGAAGTCTGGTTGAACATCGAGTAAGCGCTGGGCGCAACATGCATTGCTAGGCACATGGGTTTTTAAAACCTTACATTCCGGACCCTTGCGAATAAGTAGAGTGGAAGAAAAAGCCTTCAGGCAAGGGGGACAGCATAGATGGGAGGAGCATTCGCTTTTCACCTTTCGACAAGATTGTGCTTTTCCAATCATAGCACACTTCTTGTCTATTTCCTTGCACATAGAGCACTGCTTGTCCTTGCAATCTAGCCTTAGCCCATTTTGCCATAAGCCATGCTCCTTCAAAACCTCTCGTAAGCCTTTTGGTTGGCTTGGGAATTTGTCATGGTCAGCCAAGAAAACCATAGACTGAGCCTTGAAGGTGCCTGTCTGAATATCTAGAAATACTGTATTTCACATATATGCTTGATCACCTCTGGGACCTAGGTTCATTGCCTTCATCTGTAGAGCATCTGGAGCAAAACAGGTATGACTAGTTGCATTATCAAAGAAAAAAAGGATTGAGTAACACTCTGGTGGATAGAGTAATTCAACTATTAGAATCACAATATCCACAATATGAGTGATAAGATGCTCAGACTTCCAATACCTATCATGGTTCTTGCCATATTCAAAGAATTCTGTTGCATGACAGCATTAAGCATCTAATCCTTTAGTCTGTATCATGGCTTCTAGAATATCAGGTGGTATTGTAATACAGCCATTGGAAAATAAGCAATCACTTAACATGATTCCTTTACCTCTTGCCTTCTTCCTCAAGTGAACTTGATCTTTACTATGCCATGACTGATGTCTCCCATCATTAGCATTAAAGGTGGACTCATCATGGGTACAGGGAATAAGCAATTTCGATTGAGGTATAGGCTGAAGGGGGTTTTGATTGCCATTTTCATCATATTCAACAAGTTGATGTTTAAGCTACTCTAGCTGGTCGAGGAATTGTTTGTGGTAGTCAACAACATGTATTCATTCATGCCCATCATAATAGATTCCCTTCCACACATCCTTATACTGAAAACCTAATTTCCATAGCCACCGGCATGCTGATCAGGCCCATATCGATTTTCTCTTGTACCTTACTGACTGGTACCCAGTAGCCTCATGTCCCTCAATCTGAACTTCTTTTAGCTCCCTTATATCTTGTAGTACAGCCTACTCATGCTCATCTGAGAGTAGATACTTTCCAACCTCTCTTACTAGCTGTTGAGATGTAAGGCGCTCCCCCATGGGTAGACTTAGGCTATCATTTTGCATCTAAATATCTTAGGTTAGTTATCTTTATTCTAACACAACTTTGCATTTACTACTATGGGGTAAAATAATACCTGCTGACATTTGAATAATGCTTCTATCTTCAAACATCCAGTATACTCTTCTTCTATCTTCCTCTGCTCCTCTCTTTTTCTTCTCAAATGCCTCTCCAAATTCCCTGATCCTGCTCATCCTAACAGGCTCAGCCCTGCTTTATCTTGGCTGCAAATACTGGTATTGAAATCCATAAGTTAGATCATCCTTAACCCAGTATCGCTTCTGCTCCCCTCTCTTAGTTCTTGTCTCTCCTGTTCTTACTTTCAGTAACTATATATTACTGTAAATATAGACTTAAGTGTACTTACTATTACTTGAACTTCCTCCTCTTCTTCCTCTTCTTCTGTTTCATCCTACTTGCTTGAAGATTCTCCCTCAGAATTGAACTCCCATACTGGGATTTGGGTGACACTGGACCTATTTTCTGCCCCAGGTTCAGTGTTCACGTTGTTGCTGTCCTCCGGTATGCTCTTCACTCCATTCTGTTTTTGCTGTACTGCTGCAAGCCGTAGTATCTTCTTTTTTCTGCAATTATGTACCATTGGGTCTTATCATATTGGCTTTTATTAGGTTGATTGTTTAGATTTTAATTCATGCTCTATGATACAATGGCTTGTTTACTTTTGCTAACCTTGTATCTCAGTGCTCCTGATTCATGTATCAAGTGATTCTCCATGATGCTAAGACCTGCTCTTTGCATTTTTTACCCCCCAAATCTCTGGCCATTCTATCCATTCCTCATACAAAATCACTCACCTTTGAAGCATATTTTTGGCCTCTTCCCCCCCACTTAATTTACTTTTGAAATCGTAGAATTGTTCTGCTAGTCATTCTCTATACTTCTATGATTTTATTTCTTACATATTTCCTTGTTTTGAGTACTAAGATTCATGGTGAATGTCTCACCTTTTTTCATGTTGCAATTGATAGGTTTATCATGGCTGGAACCATAACACTTCCAACACAGCCATTGGGTGAACCTTCCTGTTGAGTGAGCTTTCCATATCTAGTAAAGTATCTGTTGGGAATGGTCACTATGATGAAATGACAAGTGATAGTCTATGGATGTTGGGAATGAGGTCACCAGCATGTTTGTCTTGTATATATAGTGGGCTTATCCCCCAAGTAGTTGTCAAGCAAGAAGAAAATTGTTGAAGTTACAACAGGTTATGAGCCTAGACTAGCATAGTGAAAATCTTTCTCTACAAGAAAGCATGATATTTCCTACAGTTATTACAGACAAAAGAAAAGCCTCAAACTGACCTCCCTATAATTTTCTTCACTATACACAAAATATCGATTCGCCTATCCTCACTGCTTAACGGGTTCGATCTAATGAAATCAGAACTATCATCTGAGACTATCCATGGCCACATGGATAGTATTTACTGAAATAAGTGTGGTAATATGCCAAAGTTGAACAGCTTCAACTATTGTCAATGGGCCTGTAGCATCCAGATATTCGTTCGAGCTGAGAATACCCTTACAATTGTCCTTGGTGAAGAGGATCAGCCCCCATTATAGCAATCTCAACACTGTTCTGACTGGACTATGCAAGAAGGCAAAGCTCTTGCAATCATCTATAACTCATGCACCTCAATTACCCAGGAACATATTGATGATATGCAAGGTGCTAAAGCTATGTGTGACATGGTAAAGGAGAAGTTAGATAGCAATAACTGATGTTCCAGCCAGCTAGAAGTTCGCAGATTGTTTAATCAGTCCCATGTGCAGACTGGACAAATGATCAAAGACTATATCACCTCCCTTCTACATTATCAAAAGAACCTAGCTGGAACTAATAATGTGATTACTGATGAAACTTTCAAGTCTCATCTCCTCCCAACCTTACCTAATAACTATGACCACTATGTTGACATCCTGATGGAGCAGCAGGATCAACATACTATTGATAGCTTGATTCAACATCTCCTTAAGTGGGAGAAGATGATTCAATCTTGGCAGGAAGAGAACTTGTCTGCAAACATCTCATCCACCTCAGGGTCAGCACTCATGGTCAGGGATGCAGGGAATATGAGGGTATCTACCTCTGGCAGGTCAGTTGCTGCTTGGATTTCATCTCATGCTAGACATGGAAATGTAGAGTTTTGTGATGGAGTAAATTGTAGTCATGGTTCCTGGAGAATGAGACATGGAGAAGGAGCAAGTAGCAGTAGGGCTATTTTCGCAGGTGGCAGGAACTATCGTACATATGGAAATATTGGCTCTGCAGAAAGTTCACTAATATGCTGGCACTGTGGTAAGGATAGCCACAGATGAAGTGAGTACCATCTTAGAAGTCGAGCCAGCCTGAGGGGAGGTCAGTTCGATGGGAGAGAGTAAGGTGACGGAGACAGTAACTGTCAGAATACCAGTTTCGTGTTGATTGCTACATCAGTAACCTATGCTCTATCAGTGAAGAGATTGCTCACCATTCCCACCTCACAAGATAAACTGTGGTTAGTCGATTCAGGTGCATCAAACTACATTTCAAACTGAAATGAGGACTTCCTTACCTATAAACAGTTGAGTCCAACAGGCAATATCTATCTCAGTGATAATAACTCTATTTCAGCTATTGGGATAGGAACCATTCATATCTATCTCATCAAGCAAGAGTGTCACATCATGATTGAGGCACTTCATATACCAGAAATGTTGCTGTTCTTCTTGTCCATCAGTTGATTATGCATCACAATGAACATGAACTTTTGTGAATCCATTTCTGAAATTTTGAGCAGAGGTGTTAAAAGTTCTGTTACTTGCCTAGCATGCCTTGATGTATCAAGCAGCCTCGGGAAAGTCATTGGAGGGCCGATAGATGGTTGCCATGTTGCCCAGATCAATTTGACAGTGGCTAGGCTTCCAGATTTACCAACTCTTGAGTGGTGGCACCAACGTCTTGCTCATCTCAATGTTCGGTTGGTAAAGGTAGTTGTTCCTACTTGTAATCATGATGATGATGACCTATTCAGCAAAGCCTGCTCTGTCTGTATTCATACCAAACAGCAATAGAGGTTTAGTCGCCTGCCTGTTCAGAGAGTCACTGAACTCTTTGAACTTGTCCATTCGGATCTTTGTAGATCAATCTCTGTCTTGTCACATGAAGGTACCTGATACTTTATGGTTTACATCGACAACTTCAGTTGCTATGTATGGGTTTACTTTCTCCCCGATAAATCATCAAACACAGTCACTTCTAGGTTTCAGCAATTCGCGACCTGGATCTGGACAAACTTCTATCTTCTGAAGTTCAAAATTTGATGCTTTAGATGTGACAAGGGAAAAGGAGAGTATAATAACTCCTTATTTAGAGGTATTCTACATGCTACTGGGATCTAATATGAGCCTGCTCTGCCTTATATACAACATAAGAATGGCATCACCGAGCGGATCATTTGAACAATAACTACAAAAGCAAGATCCCTCATATTTGATTCCAAGTTATCAGCAGAATTCTGTACTGAAGCTGACCAAACTGTAACCTATCTCCATGCTCAATCGCTAACTAAAGCAAACAAGGGGAAGACACTGCATGAGCAGCTCCATGGCTCACCACCCAACCTGTAATACCCCCAATGCTTTGGCTGCTTTGCATATAAGTTAATTTCCAAGCAGCAGTGTTGAGAAAAGAAGTTTGACCATGGATTGCAGGAATGTATAATGCTTGGTTAGTTACATGAGACCACAAAATCTGGCACCTCCAGAATTCTGAGATGAGACAGATAGTTCATGCCTCAGATGTTTACTTTGATGAGAACAAAGTTGTGGGTGCTTCCCTGGACAATAAGAGTAGCACTGATATACTGAACTCAGTAATGCCTGATAATGAGAATGCATTCTGGGTTGATGAAGAAGACTCTGAAGGTGATCTTGAGATTGAGAAATCTGTCTGAGGTGACAAAGAAGATGCTGTGGCCAATGAGACTCGAAACCTAACCATCTCACTGTGTGTTAGAAGTTGGAGGGTAGGGAGAGAAAATGCAAGGCATGATGAACTTGCAGAAGGGTAGGAGTAGGGAAAAAGTAGTACCAGCATGCTAGGGTAGCTGAAATTGCCATAGGATGTGATCGCAAGAGAAATAAAAAGTGCTAGTGAGCGGGAGCTATCGAGTTTATCACGGGATGTGAGCACCAGATTATCCCCTCCTCCAAGTTCTGATAGTATGAATTCTAGAACTGTAAGCAATGGCTATGGAGTTAAGAGAAGAGCTGTGAATGCTCATGATATTGACATTGCTCCCCTATGTCACTCAAAGAGATTAGTGCATTCCCCAAACATCAATGTCTCCTGAGGTTTATGCGAAGTGGTGAAGTGCACCAGTGTTCCAGTTGCTCCTGATAGTACTGAGGATCCCCTCTACTATGAGGATGCAGTAGAATATGGGCATTGGCGGAAAGTCATGAAAGAGGAATTTGATTCATTAAGGCAACATAAGACCTGGGTGCCATGTTTGGCAAATGTAGATGATGACAAGAAGATCATCAGATGTAAATGGGTCTACAGGATCAAGGTCATTGCTAATGGGAAGAAGTGGTTCAAGGCAAGACTCATCATCAAGGGCTACAAGCAGGTCTATAGCATTGACTATGATGAGATCTTTACTCCAGTAGTAAAACTGAGTACCTTCTGGATGCTGTTAGCCTTGAGCATAGAAAAGGGCTAGCAAATCCATCTGATGGATGTTGTCACAGCATTCTTGTACCCTGCAATAGATGAAATTGTTTATATAGAACCACAACCTGGAATAGAGTCGTTAGAGGAGGGCTTTAGGAATCGTATATGTGAGTTGAAGAAGGCTCTGTATGGGCTTAAGCAAGCACCACAGTTATAGTTTGAAGAGATAGATTCCTTTCTCCAGCAAATTAGTTTTGCACACTCACAGAGAGATTCGAATCTCTATACCTCCAAGATGTCTATCATTATCCTTTATGTCAATGACATTCTGATTGCCTCCTCTACTGATGAGATCATAAAATGAAATACATGGTGAAGCAAAGATCCGAGATGAAGGACCTCAGGTAGATGTGGCAGTTCTTAGGACTTGAAATTGGTTTTGGCAATAGTCAGGTTTCTTTATGCCAATCTGGATTCATTTGAAAGATTTTACGATGTTTTGTGATGTCAGACTGCAATGGAGTTACTACCCCAATGGAAAAGCAATCTCAATCAAGCACTGCAGTTCAGCTGACCAAGCCACCTCAACTTAGTCCTCAAGATCAGAGAAAATATCAGGTGATCATCGGGACCGTGATGTACCTTGTAGTTGTGTGTCATCCTGATCTAGCCTACACTATTTCGATTCTTAGTAAGTTTAATACCACCGTGAACATTGAGCACATGGCAGCAGCAAAACAAACCTTACAATATCTTCAGTATACCACTGATCTAGGTATTCAGTATACGAAGGGAGCTTCACAAACTTTGAATCCTTTATCTCCCATTAGGTACTCTGATTGGGCTGGTGATATTGAGGACTGAAAGTCTACAAGTGGTTACCTATTCCTCTTGTCGAATAGTGCAGTCTCATGGCAGGCACAGAAGCAGTCACTCGTAGACCTATCGACTATGGAAGCTGAATATATAGCTTACTCTGAAGCCTGTTGTGAAGTGATTGCACTTTGTAGGGTCTATGAAGATCTTATAAGAGTCAGGAAGGATTACAGTGAAAGCAATCCCCCATCTTCCCTCTCAGCGACATTGATACTGGTTGACAATCAAGGAGCACTCAAATTTTGTACAGAATCTGCATTTACATTGCCCACCGAAACATCTCGAATTGAAGTATCACTATATTCACGAAATGTATCGACTACACTCTATTGATATTGGTTACCTCTCTTCCCAAGATATGACTGCAGACTTGCTCACTAAGTCCCTCACCCATGAGCTGCACTAGAAGCATGTTAGAGGAATGGGGATGACTTGGAAAGGCTCAGCTAAAGAGCTTGAGAATTGTTAAGCAAACCGTTCCTGTTTGTTTGCTAGTTCTTGTATTATATCTGGAGGATTGGACATGTATTGGGTTGAGTACTCTTCCCCTAACTCTTAGACCTTTTTTCCCTTATTCAAGGTTTTTGGCTATGAGCAGGAGTTTAAGGAGGCTACCCATTGGTTGAATTTCCTTTTATTTGATTTCATTAGAGATATGAAATGAGAGGGGGTGTTGGGTGAACCTTCCTGTTGAGTGAGCTTTCCATATCTAGTAAAGTATCTGTTGAGAATGGTCACTATGATGAGATGACAAGTGATAGTCTATGGATGTTGGGAATGAGGTCACCAGCATGTTTGTCTTGCATATATAGTGGGCTTATCCCCCAAGTAGTTGTCAAGCAAGAAGAAAAGTCTCGAAGTTACAACAAGAGCTGTGCCGGGGGTAGCGAGTGATGAAGAATGATCGGACTCAAGGCTACCGAAAATGAATGACTTGAAAGCAAGTGTAAGTAAAGAAAGGAACAAAGAATGAAAGCAAATATAAAGAAAGCCCAATACGAAGGGAGAAAACCACCGAGGAGAGTAGTTGTCAAGATCCTGCAGACTAACAAATGATCCATCCCCTCGGTACAACAATTCCCGCATCTGCCAAGGCCACTATCCCGAATCTGACTCCAACATACTACCATGATAAAACATTTCCTATGATGATAGGAGAGGACTAATCCTGAAGTGACAACATTTTCCTACGAGTACATTTCCCACATCTTTTGCACTCAAATCGGTCTTCCGAGAAAAAGATTAAAAAAAAGCTGATTCATTAGATAATCATGAATTTGGTGAAGGGTGACACACAATATAGCAACTTCAACCGAGTTAAAAGCTAATGTGTTTATAACAAAAGAAATACATGAATGCTAACGGTGCACCTAGTACCCCAGTACAGTCGTGTCTAATAAGTCTTTACACGGTCCCCGGCAATGGCACCACCACAACGAATGGCAACGGCAACCATAAAAAAAAAAAAGATATAAACTCAATTAAAAAATAGGTTATAGTAGAAATAAAAAATAACAATTTAACATGCTACCATTTTGTATGACCTCCATCTGCATCCAGTAGTGCCTGAAGTCTTTCAGGCATTCTCTCAATCCACCCATCCAATGTCTCCTGAGGAATCAGATCCCACTCTTCCTTTGCTGCCTGAAATAATTCAGCAGCACTGTGAGGCCTACTTTCCACCTTGGAGAATCGCTTTCTGAGGGCTCTTTTCAGAAGTGCCCAGGCATTCTCAATTGGATTGAGATCTGGGGAGTTGGAGGGCCAAGGCAATCTTTTATATCCACATTCCTCTTGCAATTTTTTGTTTTCCAACCCAGCATGCCATGGTGCATTATCAGCAGCCATATAGATGGTTTCTGGAGCTCTGTTTATCCCTTCTATGAAGGGAATAAGGTATGGCTGGTGAATCTCAGTTGCATATTGGTGGGAGTTGAGGCCAAGTCTATCTTTTTTGCCAGTTCTTTCCTCCTCAGTCCTCCTCCTGACAAGAATTAACTCAGTCTTTCCTCCATGCATAATTGCAGCATAGACACCTATATTGGTGCGCCCTGACTTAAAGCTGGGCTTTAAGTTTTTTTCTTCCAGCTCTTCACCAGGTCTAAGTCTAACCTTTCTACCCACTGGATTTGGATCATATTCAATAGTGGCTTCATCAACAAAAACCACCCACTTCCAAGCTCTTGTCCAGTTCTTCCTAATTCTACCAAATGCCTTCCTCTTCTCCTTCTGTCCTTTCCTCCAAAATGGTTTTTTTCTGAGTATCTTTAGCTTAAAACCAGCTTCACCAGAGATATTATTGATAGTATCTTTGCCAAGTCCAATATTAGCTTTTTCAGTAATATCTCTTAGAGCTAAATGAGGTTCAGCATCAATAATATCAAGAACCACTTTCCTTTTGGCATCAGTAATCTTTGTTGGTCTGCCAGATCTGGGGGAATCATGGGTGTTGCCATCCTGGATTTTGGCCCTTCTGACCACTGATGCAATGGTTGCCTTGGGGATATTCATCTGCTTAGAAATTTTATCATACCCCATATCAGTGTGCTTATATAGGGCCTAAATTTCTCTATTTCTGTCTTCTCTAAGTCTTTTGGTATATGGTGGAGCCATGGTAGTGCGGAGTTGTTCAGTTGATAGGGTAAAAAGTGGTTGCTTGGCAACCGTATGAGGACTTATTAGACATGACTGTACAGTGCGCTAAAGTCCAGTATACCGGAGAACGCGGTGAACAATCATCTTTCATCTCAATTCTTTAGGCCCCTCCTGGCAGTACTATAATTCTCCACTACTAGTATCAAAAAGGAAACCATACATGAACATACATGGCCCGGGAATTAAGGTCTTGCATTTCATGACCCCAGTCAGACCATAATCATGGAATCGCTTGCATTGATTATCTGCCCTAACATTTTGTCTTGGGATTCAAAGTTTGTCTCATTGTGACCTATCTTCTCTCTTGGACCAGCAAGTAAGAAAGATTAAATTATGTGTAGCGGATCTGGATATAAAGGTATCTTTGTAGAGGGCGAGGCAGCGTATTGATGGGCTCATTCCCCAGAGGCGAGTGCCGGGGATCTCCCTACTTATAGGAATAATTCCAGCATAACCATTGAAAACACAACAAAACAAAATAACAAGCCCGAAACTCAAGCAAACTTCCAACAGCTTTGCACAACAATCCCCAACATCGTGACATGCCCAAACACCGCCGAAGGCAATTTCACAAAAATCCTAAATCCTATCCTCAGAACAACAACCCAAATCCTGTCCCCTATTGCTCCATAGCTCCTATAACATATGTCCTATATCCTATGTCCTATATCCTATGTCCTTGTGCAATCTATCCAGATTCCGATACATCTAAGTATAGTAAAAAGCAAATAAAAGTATGATAGAATAAATAAATAATGTTTGGAATCGTGAGTTGTAAGAAAAGTGAGAGTGTTTGAGTGATCGAACGTAACTCAATTTTTTTCGTTGTTATTTTCTTCTTATCTACTTTAGATCGCATGTAGACTACTATTCTTTATACTAAGTATTTCCAGCCTCATAGATATCCATTCCAACCACTCAATCTACCCATTCTAGCCACCCCACGACATTCCATCCAGTCCACTCCATTCCATCAGATCCATTCCATTCCATCTACTTCATTCCAGCCAGTCTGCCCGACTCCAAATCCATACATTCCATTCCAAAGGTTATCTGGAAGCATACCAGCCATTCTTCACAACACTCCCACACTTCCTGATAACCATAAGGAAAGACATAAAGAACATCGGCGACCTGATTAAAAAACCTTCCAGAATCTGTGGTAGGAAAAAGTGTGTCCCGTACATGAAAAAGGAAAGATAGGAAATAAATCAATAGTAACCAATGAAAGAAAATAATAACCCATGATATTAACGAATATCTCTTCATTACCATCCTATCCTAACATTTCCTTCTCAATCTAGTACTTGTAGGCCTAGACTCCGGACATGGCGTTGGTGAGTATTGCGAGGTAAGGGTTTCGTCATAATATCAGCCGTCATATCGTTCGAAGGTACATATCTAAGTTCGACTAATTCTTGCTCAATGCATTCTCGTACGTAGTGATACTTAATGTCGATATGCTTGGTGCGTTCATGGAATCTTGGGTTTTCGCTGAGCTTGATTGCTCCTTGATTATCACAGTTGAGTAGCTGGGGTCCTGGTTTCGTCTGAGAGATTTCGTGATAAAGTCGTCGAAGCCAGATAGCTTCACGTGAAGCCTCTGAATAACCTATATACTGGGCCTCGGTCGAGGACAAGGAAACCAAAGACTGTTTCTTAGCTTTCCACGAGATAGCAGCACCAGCAAAGACAAAAACATAACCGGATGTAGACTTCCGGTCCCCCAGATCTCCAGCAAAGTCCGAATCTGTATAGCCAATCATTTTCGGTCGATGGTTCCTATCATAAACTAATGCAAGGTTAATAGTTTGTCGAAGATACCGGAGGAGACGTTTCGCTGCGAGGAGATGGTCATTCGTTGGTTTTGTGTTGTACTTGCTGAGAGAAGCAATGGCAAAGGCAAGATCTGGTCGAGTTCCTACGACGAGATACATAAGACTACCTATTAGGGATTGATACTGGCCTGGTTCCACCAACTCATCTGCTTCCTTTGCAGAGAGCAATCTTCGACCGGTTTCCATCGGGGTAGATACACCATTACTCCCAGTCATACCAAAATGTCGCAGAACGGTCTTGATAAAACGTGTTTGGTGTAAACGTAGACTACTATTAGAATGTTCGATCTCCAGACCCAGGAACTTTCTAGCTATTCCAAGATCGTTCATCTGATATCGGCTTTGCAGGTGTTGTTTGATATCTTCGATCCGATGATGAAACTTAGATACTATTAGGATATCATCGACGTAGAGTAGAAGCAGTAGATTGAAGTCTTTAGCGATATAAAGATTGGAATCGTTTTTGGATCAAATGAGTCCCATTTTCTGTAAGTGTTGGTCAATGTTATCATACCAGAGACGAGGTGCCTGCTTCAGGCCATAAAGGGCCTTGTTAAGTTGCCTTAGCTGTAACTATTTATGATATTTCTATGCAGTATTTCAGATCATTTGCAATAACAAGGGAGCCCCGGTAAGGTGGAAGAGGAAATAAAAGTGGATGAATAGTATACCTTTGTCTCAACTCTCTCTATTTCACTACCAGGTACCTCACCTTATTGAGCCTGTGGCTGTGCACGCCTAAATAGACAGTACACAACCAGTGCCCATTCTGATAATTCACCCGCAGATAAGATAATATTAGAGTCACCTTGTTGAACCGTATCAAAGAGAGTGTGGTATGGGATCACCAGATCATGTCCCGCCGGGCTCACTGTTCCAGCTTGGTCAATATCAAAGTGTTGGCTGCAACCCGGCGTCCATGGTATGGTATTTCCTGCGACCCTGCCATTAGGATCTACCATCATTTTCCAACACTCCAACCGCAACTGGTTTGGGTTCTTGGCAATCTCGATAATGACAACCCTGGTTCGCCCTCCGGATGCCTCTAACCACATCTGAGCATCACATCGCAGGGCGGGTAGACTTCCCGAGTATCCCGCTTCGACCATGAGTGATGGCCACTCGTCATCATCATCATCATCATCATCTGCCCGGGTACCAGGTGGGTTGAAGGCCCCGTCACTCTCTTTGATACTGCCGCCGGGAAAGTGAAACGTGGTGGCCCCAACAGGACAAAAAGAATATTCCGAATATCCGGGAATGTTGGCAACCTTGTCCTCGACCTTAAAACAGAAACCCCAGCTCACGATTTCGTGCAGAGCACCAGGCATCAGCCTGACAATGAGCGATTCCATTGTTGGCTCGTACGTGAATCGGGCCGCTTTGCGAATACCACGCTCCTCCATTTCCTCATCGATGGGTTCAACCATATCTTCCCCAACACCGGTGACAAGACTGTAGCATCCGGTTTCCGATTCAAGACATTCTTTTGTTTTAACTTGAATGTCGTTGGCCAGGTCGACAGCGGTGGAGAATCGCAGTTTGTTCTCGCCTGGGATCAGCGCGGATAGCTTGGTGAAGGCCGAGCTGAAAGATGCAAAGTCAGATGCGACTGGATGGGTGTCCTCACCAACATTCAGGGGCTCGATTGGTGCAGACATAGCAGAGGTTCTTGGGGTGTGGTATGGGAGGTGGTTGTTAAGGCTGGGTTTGTGTGAAAGAATGGGGGGATGGGTTGAGGAAAATTGCTTCAATGAAGTAGAGGAGTAGCAGGACGATGTTGAAAAATGGTAGAAAGGGACGTGACTACAGGCTGTCTCACCTTCGACTGCTGCAGCGTTATCAAGCTTACTTAGGGGCTCTTTGGCATGCCTCGATTTCAAATTTTTGCAATTTGTGATTCTGCCTTTGAAATTGTGATACAGGATTTCAAACTTTCCGTTGCCAAGTAGGTTTTCAAAGAATTATCAAATTTGAAATAAGAGACTAGTAGCCTTGTCCAAAGGGTTTAAAATTTGTTGTATTTGGTGACGTAGGCGTTGGTAGAAAGGGTGGGTGCACTTTGAATGTGGCATTTCTTGGAACTGAGAGTCTGGGAAGTCTTTTAAAGTTGAATATATCTACAATGAAGGAAATAGGGCGAGGCTATGAAGATCAATGGATTGAGGATGATCCGAATGTTAGTCGTAGGACGGAAGCCCCGGGTGTTACTACTTGTATTATACTCATTTCTCTCCCACACTCGCCGATCCGCGATTCTTCTTCGGTGAGGGTGTCTATGCTAAGAGGCTGTGAAATTCGGGAACAAACGAAGGGATGTGTGCTCGAGAAGGTGGGACTCCTCACGTTTTCAAAGAATTCGCTGTGATCATTGCTTGTCGGGTAACCCAGCTACAAACCCATTTGCAGTTCGGCGAGTTGGGAGAGAAATGAGTATAATACAAGTCACAGGCTACAAAAGGAGTATAGATTTTTATGACTTCCTCGGAGTCTGGTAAAGAACTTGAAGACATTTCATTATCCAGTAATGCTCTAGATGGTACGGTACCAGACAACAAAATCAAACGAAGGGACACTAAAGATCTGGTTAGCTAAGCCGAGGGATGACGACACTCTTATAGGTGTGTAGCAAGCGTGACTGACCCCAACCACACCAAAGCCTAAGCAAGTCTACAAATACCCTCTTGATTCACTTCAGTTGACAAAATTCTAAACAAGGTGGCTACTCCTCTCGCCATCACGAACTCCCAAACATTCATCTCGTTACTGCGAAACAATCTTTCCTCCTCTTACCCGCTTCCCCCTTTTCTATCTCACAAACACCGACTTAACCACCATCCCCACCACCAAACTCACAGAATTGTACTATCGCAGGGCTGCCACTCTTCCAGTACGTTTCACTTCTGTGAAGTTTGTAGCAAACAGGCCCGAAAAACTTCAGCAGTCGAAGGTGAGACTACTATAAGTGCGAGAATTGTACTCATTTTCGCACATCATCCCGCTGCTCCTCTCCGCTACCCTGAAGCACATCCCCCCCTCATACACTGCACTTCTACACCTCCTCTCACAAACAGCGGCTTAACGACCATCTTCGTACATCTCAATCTCACGATTGTCCCACACCTCCTGCTTCTTCCTTCTACTGTTCCTCTCCCTCTACTCCTCCACCCTGTTCCACTTCTGAAAGCCGACCCAGTCTGGACTTCGAGTTCATTGAGCTTTATTTCCTCTGCCCCCCTACCTCCCACCTGCCTCACTTCATTAGCAATTATACTCTCATCCTTGCCTTTGAATCAACCTTTTACAGAAATGCCATAGGTATTTGGGGATGTTTCTGACTGTGAGCCTTCTCCGTTCAGTGTCTATGGTGGATCCTCTACACCAAGACATTGGGCAAACACAGCTTCGTTAATGAGAGAGATTTCGCAAGAACCTCTGCCATGCCTGCAACAACCGCGTCTCTCCGTGTCCATGAAGGCACTCATCCTGCGTCGTCTGACTCTACACCTTCCAGCACGGCCTTCACCAAACTATCCGCACTCATCCCGCACGAGAACGAACTCCGATTCTGCACCGCTGTCGGCCTGACCGACTACATTGAAGCTAAAATTGAAGAATGTCTTGAATCAGAAACCGGATGCTACATGCTTGTCACGGGTGTTGCAGAAAACATGATTGAACCCATCGAGGAGGCAATGGAGGAACTCGGTATTCGCAACATGGCCCGATTCACATACGAGCATACATTGGAATCGCTCATTGTCAGGTTGATGCCTGGTGCAAGCACGAACTCGTGAGCTGGAGTTTATGGTATAAGATCCAGGACAAGCTTTCCGACATATCTGGTCATTTAGATGAGTCTTTGCTTCCTGTTGGAAGCACCACGGTTCATGCTGCCGGTCGGAGGAGTAAATAGTGCGATGCAGGCTTCAGACCACGTGATACCCGGGCACTTGGGGACCAGTGGCCATCGGTGGTGATCGAGGTGGGATGCTCAGGAAGTCTGCTGGCGCTTCGTTGTGATGCTGAGTGGTGGTTAGTGTACTCGAGAGGACAAACCAGGATGGCTATAATTGTGCAGGTTACCAGGAATCCAAACTCACTGCGGTTGGAGTGTTGGGAAATGGTAGCAGATCCTAACCGGAGGGCCACAAGAAATATTACACGGTGGAGACCTGGCTATAACCAACACTTCGAGATTGGCGATTCTGGAGCGGTAACCCCAGCGGGAAGTGATCTGGTGATCCCACGCCACACCCTCTTGGACACATCACAACCTGGCGACCTTGATATTATATTCTCTGCTGAGGAATTATCATGTTGGGCACTCGGTATATATGCCTGGTTTTTGTAGTTACAGCCCGTGGCTCAATTCAAGTGAGGCATATGATAGCAGAATCCGGATAGTTCGGGCTAATGCATATTTTTGATTTTTCGTGTTGTCCATCCTACATTTCTTTTTTTGCCAAGATTGGGCATTCCACATAGCAAAACAACAGCTAGTTGAGGCTGAGACATCCTGCGCCTTTCTTTGGTGGATAGGCATCACTGCTGGAATGGTTGTTTTGTCGCGAAATGCTCTTTTGGCAGCAGTGATGATTCTGTTTCAATGGTTTAGCAATACCTTCCAAGCCATTACTGACAGCTGAGCTTCAACCATTCGTCTCCTTTCTTGTATTTTCTGGTCTGTATTGTTGCTGGGATGACTGCTATGGGGAAATGATTGTCAATATATTTAATTGGGTATACCGTACTGGCAAATGGTGACCGTTCAACTACGGGCATAATTTTGATTTCCTCATTTGATTATCTCTTGAAATTCTTTCTCGCTCTAGTTATTCAGATTGGAGAAATTATTCGTTGTGGCTGGTAGGATTGTTGCGCGAAATAGTATTCTATAATGGTGGGTCCCCTTAACAACGGACGGAACAAAAAAAAACGGAAACAAGGGGAATAGGTTTTAGGGCAAAGGACACTCACTGGCGGCGATGTGTGGTTCGCACACAAGTTATTACTTGTGATAGTAGGAAATCCAAAACTACAAAATACGGAAATGGAGCTTCGGGTGGTCAGGATTTCTTTTTTATCCTTTTTCCTGTCATGTTTCCAGTGGCGTTCGTCCTGGAAGAATATCTGTATTATAATACTAACGACTAAGTTTACTCCTGCTTACCTTGCTTGTTTTGTTAGGAAATATCACTCGTGAGGACTATGCGTGGCAGTTCAGTCGAGTGCTTGTGCCAGGGGAGGTGTCCAGGGGAGCTGAAGCAAAGGGTTGAAGAAGTATATATAGGAAGTAAGGGCCGAGTAGTAACTTGAGGAGAAAAAGAAAACAAAGTGGCGGAAGAGACAGTCTTATATGGAGATCGGGGAATAAGGAGGCGATAGATTCTTCCCGTTCATCGGTTCCTGGGCCTCCTACTCCCCATAGCCGAAACCACATAGTGCGGTCCACATTCTACCGAAGAACTAACAGCCTCCGTCTGAATTGGCATATTGCTTTGCAAGCACTTGCGTGAGTCCTAGTGTGGTCCACATACTTTCTGTATCCCGTACCTGTTCCTGCATATGACCATCGACTCCGCGCATACTGTTCTTCCAAACAACATAGATCTCCGGAGTTCCCTCATTCTCTAAACCACCATATCCACATCCCCAAAACACCATTTCGACAGCCAAAAGCTTTGCAAAGAAGTTTCACCTTTGGTCCTCCTTCCTTCCGTTATGTGGGATTGCCGTTCGAGTTACATACTCTTGAAATCCCAGATGTGGCGCACACATCTCTGCTACCCCTGCCGGGGAATGCACATCAGCATGCACTAAGGGTCCGTTATACTGCTATCATATATCAATCAGGTCTTCCTGATCCGTTTAAATAAATCAAAGGGTGTCGTTCTTTCTTCCACCGAAAGAACTTCCTGCACGGTACGCTGCGTGCACAAATGAAACCATTGATATCGTGGCTGGGGAGTCTGACGGATGGGACAATGCCTATGGAAACGAGGGAAATTACTTGATGATATACGGGGCACAAATCAGATGTGTTCCAATTTGGCGGGGGGTTTGCGTGTCGGGGGATATTCCCCGATGGACCATGCGATAAGCGGATAAGAAAAATTCCGCGATGGACGGCATTAGGGTATTCCTGAATAGACTGAATCGTTGTTTAGCGCTCGGAAACTGCTCACTCATCTCCGCCAAGAATGCCTCCGCACGCCAAAAAGAATTGGTGAGGACTCCCGCAAAATATCGGCTGGCCGCGGCATTCTTGGCGAAGACGTGTGGGTCCTTTTTATCAACAGTTTCAATAGATGGGGAATAAAGCGTGCACCAACCATAGGTAGGCCTTGTACAGTTGATGTTTTCCAGTAGCCGTAAATATGCTGTGAATGCTTGTCCTGTTACTCCTGTATCCTGGGAGAAGAGGTTTTGTGAACCATCCATTGGCGATGTCCCACATTACCAAGCTACTTGGTAGCTAATATGAAATGAAATTAAGTGCAGGGTATCCTATTTGGGTCGAAGACAACTAAGATTTGGGTGTGTTAAACGTTTTTAAGAAAGATAAAGCGGGTACCATAATAAAAATGTTGCCTTGGATGTGTTTTGAATACTGAAGAGAGTTTGTCTGATATGTTTTGTTGGTTTCGAATACCACCGAAGTGCTCAAGTGGGATTCACCATATTCTTATACACATCATACTGCGAAAGATGGTAGCAATCAGAAAGGAAAAGTCTTCGTTTGGGAGTATCGACCTGTGAAAGAAAAATATATATATATGTAAAACACAACAATTGGCAAGTTTGGAATTGTCCTGTATTCTATTTTGCATTCTGACAAATAATCATGCTAAGAATTGGTGGTCCTACACCGGTGTGGAGGATTAGGCCCTGTTTGTGAGTTACTTTGTGACGTTTCGTACCCTCCTGTATATCCTATTTGGGAAGTGCTTGACACTAGTTATTTTGCTGGACACATTCATAGATGTTTCCTTTCAGTTAGACAACAACAACTAGCTCCTCGACAACTACTGTACGAGTAGTAGGGGTTTTCAAAGTTAAAAAAGTAAATTGTAGTAAAATGGTAATAGCCGGTTCTCCTCCTATTTCGCTGTCGCTCATAGTCGGTGGAAGCAAGTGTGACGTGGAAGCAAGTGTGATGCTGTGGTATTTTTTTCTTTTTTCTTTTTTCTCAATTTTAGAGTGATAATTGGTGATACAATTTGAGAAAAAAAAGCTTTGTAAGCAGAGATAATGTAGACAAGTTACGAACCATCTTTACATTAAGCTTCTTTTTCATCTTTGAACATATATGCGATTCTACTCCTCCAAATTGAAAACTACCAATCTGTATCGACTATGGCAGAGATTACAGAAACAACTCACCAGAGACTAAAGAAGCGATTAAATCAAGCTCTAGAATGGCTACAGGAAGTCCCTAGCCGCACAACAAATGCAGCAGCAGCACAATTTCAGGTAAATAGTGTATTATGCTGCAAAAAAAAGTGATTGCTGATTGATTTTAGGTAAATTCTTCATCCCTCCAGATACATCACCTTTGCTACCGGCATCAACAAAGAAACTCTCGTGGGACCTTCAATGAATATGGGGGTAATAATATTATCCTAACTACAGCTCAAGAGAAGGCTCTTCACCTCTACTGTTATGAGCAATGGGAGATGGGAATTGGAGAAACACCATCCATTATATATGCTGCAATTTGCCACCTCAAACAGCAGGAAAAATGCAGTCAACCATCAATCTCCTGGTTCCACAAATAGCTTAAAAAGAATTCCACTCTTCATATGATTAACACAAAGCCAATTGCGAGAGCCAGAATTACCACTCATACAGAGGAAGATTTAAAAATGTTCTTCACCAACTATCAAGAGACACTTGATCACTATGGCATCCACCATGCCAGATATATCTACAATATAGATGAATCAGGGGTTCAAATTGGATGTCCAACAGGAGAGATCATTGTTGTTCCAACTGAGGTGAAGGAACTATATACTGCCAGTCTAGAGAATTGGAAGTCTCTTATAATTATTGAAGTAATATGTGCAGATGGAACTCCCCCATCACCTCCTGTTATTATCTGTCCTGGGGAGAAGATTATGGAAAGTTGGATTCATAAGAACCTGACTGGAGCGGAGGTAATTACTGTATCACCTACAGGATACACCAATGAAAATATCACCCTAGCCTGGCTTGATCACATTATTAAGCATATAGAGGCAGGTCCTGACAAACATTGGCATATGCTTCTTGTTGATGGGCATATTACTCACCGCTAGGATGACTTCATAATCAAGTGTCATGAGAACAATATCGTTCCCTTTGAGTTTCCATCTCATCTGACTCATGTTCTCCAGCCTCTCAATGTTGGTGTTTTTTGTCCCTGGAAGCATTACTACAAGCAAGCCATCCATCATGCTTTAAGATCTCTTGATATCGAATATACGATCTCTTCCTTCTTCTGAGACTTAGACACCATCTGCAAACAAACCTTCCGATCTCATACAATAAAGAATTCCTTCAAAGATTCTGGCATGTTCCCTGTCTCCTATAAGAATGCTATAAAGAAGATGCGATGCTACAATAATAAGATGACCATTGTATCTGGAAGGGAACCTCATGGAGGAGATAACTATGAAGTTCATGGGTTGGGAGATGGTAGTCAAGCAATTGCTGCTGAAGATACAGTATCAGATCTTTCTCACCCCCCAAGTACATATTTTAAGTCACAGGCTGGAATACAAGAATGGGTAGACCGAGCAGCAATATTCAGTCCTAAAGCCAAAGATCAATTTAAGCAATGGGCTGAAGGAACACAAGTTCTTTTGGCTAAGGCTCAACTTCAGGAGGAGACATACAATAATATTCATGAAAGAATCTGAACTGAAGAAACCTGCAAGAGGAACTCCCGCCGCGTCATCCAAAAGGGTGGAATTCTGACTGTTCAAGAAGCTCAAATGCAGAAGAATGAGAAAGAAGAGAAGAAGAAGCAAACCGCAATTAAGTAAGCAATAGAAGATATCAAAGTTACTATCAATAAGGCAAAAGTGGCTCTCAATCGGCGTGGTATTGATGCTTGGAAGGCTGAAAAGGAACATAAGAAACAGGTCAAGATTATACAGTCTCAAGGGCAAACCATTCCAGCTGCCTTGTTAATACCAATTCTGGACCCTGAGAAGAATCCAACACCCGATGATCTAGAATCACTCCTACCACCACCAGACCTCCTCCAGGTTCTTACCTTACTTGAACCGCCTGCTATTTTCAATACTTCAGTGATCGATCTACAGCTATTAGACAGTGCAAATAGAATTTTGGAGTTGGAACATGAAATGAGACAACCAGGTAGTGGGATTGGAAATATACCATCTCAAGATACTGAAAATTATGGTACGGATGAGGATTTGGGGGATGAATCTGATTCTGATTTATCATGTATATCTTTAGACTATATTGTACAGAATGCTGATTTTGTAGGCTTCTATTAAAATAACATAGTAGCTTATGTTTTCTATTGTATACTACACAGAGGATAGTTTTCTGAATTTCTACCTCATACTTGGTTATCAAATATCACTCTAAAATTGCTCTAAAATTGAGAAAAAAAAAAAAGAAAAAAAAACCGTAGCATCACACTTGCTTCCACGTCACACTTGCTTCCACCGACTATGAGCGACAGTGAAATAGGAGGAGAACCGGCTATTAAATACTCAGACATGCATTAGTGTACATATTTCTCACAACCAATTGTATTATTATCTCATAAATGCATATTTGAAACCCCATTAAGAAAGTTTACTAATGTGTAAAGTAAAAAATAATTTCAATTTAGATCATATATAGATAATGGCCAGAAGAGAATGCTTTGCCACAACAGAGAAACAATAACAAACAATGGCATGACAGGAAGAAATCACAATGTACATTCTATTTGGACTAAGAAAGAAAATGAGCTATTGGTTCAATGGCTGGAAAATCCTGACAACCTCCGCAAAACACAAAAAGGCTCTAGTATTTCAAAGCATGATTCTTACCAAAATTGCAGCTCATATTCCTACAAAGCCTATTGTCAAGATTGGTTATAAGTACAGCCCCTTATCAGAAGTGTTCTTGATCACCTTACTAAGCAATGACAACTCATTAAATGCCACCTCACCAAGTTGATCATGACCATACCTGCTACCTATTTTTACAACAGTGTCATGAAAATCTACCACCTCCTTTTAATAATTTACCCTTTCTCTGAATTTCCAATGGTTAATCGATCTGGATATACATCAAAAAAAAAAAAGTGAAACCCAAAGACCACCTGAAGAGAAATGACCAATGTTGAAAAAGGCATAATCATTGGATTTTTCTACTGCCTCCGGAATATTGCCCTTGTTGCTCAAATTATTGGATGGCCATGGACAACCATTAAAAGCTTCCTTGCTCGTGCATGTGAGTGTCTATCACTGGATAATCTTCCTCACCCCGGTCGCACACCCATTCTCAGCCAGTGACAGCATAGCACAATCATCCAGGCAGCCAAATCCAACCGGAAAATGAAGAGATCAGATTTCAGGGATAAATATGCACTGGGTGTTTCTCTTTCTACTGGTTTGTACCCCCATGAGTGATAGGACATGATTCTCTAACAAATTTATAGTAGATAGAGTACTCAGAGAAGCCAATATCAAGAAATGGCTGGCCAAATCAAGACCAAAGCTCAAGCCTGAGCATATTGCTAAGAGATGGAAGTGGGCTACAGCTTATAAGGATTGGACAGCTGAGGATTTTGAGAGAGTCATCTGGAGTGATGAGTGTGGTGTGGAGAAATCCAAGGATCCAAGGCAGCAGTGGGTTTTCAGAGAATCTGGGGAGCAGTGGCTTGCAGAGTTCATCCACCCAAAGGAAAAGGATAAGGGTATTTCACTTATGCTATGGGGGTGCTTTTGGGGCAAGAGAAAAGGTCCTTTAGTTCCTATTACCTAAAATATCAACAAGACCAGGTATGTTAGGCTCTTAAGAAGGTATCTTTTTCCTGTAATTCATCAAATGATTTCTTTTGGTATGCAACTTGAAGATATTCTTTTTCAGCAAGACAATGCTCCTGTTCACAAGGCTTATAATGTTATGGCATGGTTGGAGAGAAATTGTATTGAAGTGGTGGAACACCCCCCTTACTCCCCTGATTTAAATCCTATTGAGCATGCATGGGTTGAGCTTAAAAAGCGATTACACCAGCAGTATCCAAGGATTGGAGATACCCCAGGAGGAAAAGAAGCTGTTAAGAAGAGGCTTGCACAAGTATTACCTTTGGTTCGGGAGACAATTCCTGAGGAGTTTTTTGAAAAGTTGTGGAAATCAATGCCTGATAGAGTAGCTGCAGTACTGGAAGCAAAGGGAGGTTATACAAGGTATTAGCTAGTTTTATTTATTATTTTCTTACTCTAGAATATATACAGTAGATGATTGATCATTGATCATTGTTGATTGTTGAGGAGGGGACTCGGAGTGAGCGCACATGCATGCACACCCATCAACAAACCCACTGTTGACACACCACATTATGGCGCAACCGCAATTAAACATGTCTCAGATCACGAACACTTCTGACAAGGGGCTGTATGATAATCTGATGAAATTATACAAGGCAGCAGCCAAGATGAACAATCAATCAGGATGGGGGCTTACACAGGAGGATTTAGATAAGGGAAGGTGAATATTGGGAGGTATGTACTTTAATTTTGAAATAATATATACATAAAAAAAAAAAAAGATCAAACAAAAAGAAGCTAATTACAATTATTTTATTTTGAATAGAAAAAATCTTATCACAATGCTCATATTTATTGCGTTTGGATAATGTATTAGGGGATCATCCAAATATCCGACCATCCATCTTTTTTGACTCAGGCTCTAGGGCAAGCACCATAACTGGAGCAATTGATACTCTCCTGGGGGCTGTCTGCCCATCCAAGGAGATTGAGGAGGATGAGAGAAAGATGAGAGAGATAGAAGCCAAGGCACAAAGGGGGCAGAGAGAAGTTAGCATTTAGATTAGGGGGTCAGGAAATCCTAGAGGGGGTAGGGAGGGAGGTAATGAACCTTGCAGAGTTATTGAAAGAGGAGGAAAAGAGAGGTATGTTAGAAGGAAGGAAGGTAGTGATAGTGGTGAGAATATTGGGAGAGAAGTGGAGGGGAGGATGCTAGAGGAAGAAGAACAATCAGTATAGGAGGAACCAGGATATAAGGAAGGCAGAAGAAGAAATGAAATAATGGAAGGGGATGGGGAAGGGAATGGGGATGAAATGGAAGGAGTTGTGAAAAGAGGAGGAAATATGATACCTCCAAGTCTAGGAAGAGTAAGAGAGATAAGAGAGGTTAGCGAAACCAGTAGAGGTAGAATAATAGGTATGAAACCTGAAGGAAAGGAGAGAAGCTTACAAAAAGAAGGAATTAGTACTAAGAAAAGGATTGACAAGAGCAGGTCAGCAAGACATTCAAAGAGAGGAATGTGATGAAAGAAGAAGCCAGACAATACCTGCAAGGAGACCAGAATGTCAAGCAATAGCAGCAGTCCAAAGGGAAAACTGCCCCTCCTTTGTGATTCATGGTACCAGAAAATGTCAATTCACCGAAATGATAGAAGATGATGATGGTAATGCTGAAAGAGCCAGTGGGACAGCCAAAGCATCACGAAAAAAGCGGAACCAGTCAACTGCCCTAGTTGATGTAGTTAGCATCTTAGCTACAGCAAAAGCAGAAGAGGAAGAGAAAAAATTTGAATCCCTAGCTCAGCACCTGCAGCAGCAGGGAGAGCTCAGATATCAAGAACTGGAGTTGGAGAGAGCAAAATTAGAAATTGAGCATGACAGAAACCAAGGTGAGTAGAGGTGTCCAGAGTTGATGATGTTATAATTACAAGCTTCACTTAAAGCTAGGATAATGAGAAGCAAAGGGAGAAAAGGGAGAAGAGTGCCCAATCATAATAAGCAAAATGATTTGATTCACTTGGAAGTTGAGGATGATGATTATTTCAATATTTTCAATTTGTAAGAGTTAGAAGTTATTTCTTTGTTTATTTTTCTTTATTTTGTTACTTTTTTCATTTATCATATTTTTATCTTATTTATCATTATTTCTAAATTGTTTATTTAATTTGGTTTATGAATTTGGTTTATGAATACAAATTGATTCAAATTGATTTAATGATGTAAAAAAAACTCTCGCATACTATTTTGCCACTCAATGCCTTGCCTGCATTCAGCTTCCACTCCTAATACTTTGTCTTCATCACCAATATCATCATTTTCCCTCATTTCCTCAAGTCCTATCATGTCTCCTACTCCTTCTTGTATACTGATATCAGGTATCCAATCAATATCACTTTTAAAATCACATAGGAAATTATGTAGCACAATGCAAGTCATAATCCAAGCAAGTACTCGTACATGATCTTTTGGTTTTCAAATGAAAATTCCTATGCTGTGCAATGAACTCCACCTATTTCTTAAAATACTAAATATCTACTCAATCTATACACATGCTTCTGCTAATCATAAATTAAACTCTCTATATCAATCTCTGCCCTGGCTGGCTAGTGGCTCCTTGTATGGAGCTATATAATGTCTGGTAACTCAGTAAGCTTTATCTGCCAGAATATACTCCTCAGGATAGGAAAAAAAACATATTTGGTCTTTTAAAAAAAGCTGTCCCATTAAAAACAGTAGCATCCCCTACTGATACTGGATATCCTCCTGCTACATAGGTAAATCTTGACTCCTGATCACAAATTCCTTGTATATTTAATGCATACTGCTTTTTGCAGTTGATATAACTCTCTCCATAATAGGATAGACTGTATTGAGGTGTAATATTGGTTCCATTTAAACATGCTATCCAGCCAGGAAACCCACTCGAATCTTCAACTAACTTTCTCGTATGTCAGAAATCCTGACTCCCTGGCATGGGCCATTTCACAAATTCTGGTAGACAGTGCACCAAAGCTATAATACAGTGATGGCAATACAATCGTATTATGCTCTCCCCAATTCCTAGTTCTACTGCACCCTGAATCACTGATGCCACTGCCGATCCAAGAAAGTACAGTGTTGAAGCTAACTGTATTTCCATAGATACTTGAGGATTTTGTAAATTATTGGTAAAAATTGAATCATCTCAAATAAGGGATACAAGAATATTGAATGATTCTCAATTCATGCGAAAAAAGACCCGAAATCTGTCCTAACACATTGTATACACCTAATATACATCAGTTATTTATTTTATTTTATTTTATTTATTTTTCATTATTTATTTTTTATATTTTTTTAACAATATATTTGTTATAAAAAGCATATACTTACAAGATATGTGAATAGGTATACACTATGAGGTATTGGAGTCCATGGAGATAAATATCATATTGCTGGTATGATAACATACAAAACCTCAATCGCTTCATCTATCTCATCTCCACTGTCTTTCCCCTCTCCCATTATTTCATTTATTAATTCAAAAGCTAATTCTCCTTGCTGGTAGAATAATTCATATATCTTGGTGGCCACTGGGCATGAGGATCTTATTTGGACTTTGTATGAGGTACTACTAGGCAATAGAACTTGTGAAATTGTATCAAAACTCTCCAAATATAGTAGGATGTCAACTAATCATTGACAGAATCAAATATCCTGAAAAGGTTGGCTGAGTAGAGCTTTCTATGAAATATGAGGCATGCTTGTATGAATGATTTAATGATTTGCTCACTTCACACACATTTTATTTTATTACTAAAACTACAGAAAAAAAACAAATACTTTACACATCATCAATTATCCACCCCCAGACCTCTGTATCAATACTCTGAAATAGTAAGGGTTTTCAAAGTTAAAAAAGTTGAAAAAAAGTAGTTTACTTTATGGTTTCATGTAAGCTTGGTATGCACAAATGTAGTTAATTTATAGTTTCATTACCTTACTGCACAATACATTTTTTGCTGGTAGAGACAGATGTCAAGAGGACCATAACAAGCCAAGATTTGAGGAAATCTTTCTTTTACATTAGTAGTGTAAGAGTATGTGAATGCAAAAAGAATGCATTTCTGGACAACCAATAACCAAAAAGCATTCCCCACACTTCAGAGAAGACTCAATTGATATAGCAACTTCATGACACTTGGTTAGCTGATATACTCTTGAATATACTCTTTAATAACAATGACCTGGAATTGCTACAACAAGTTCTATCACCATCTACCTTCAGGACAAATAGACAACAGCAAGTTCAATACCACACCAATAACCATGATCTTGAACAGTTCTTCAGAGATGATATTGTGAGGTTAATGGATCTCTTTGATTTGGGCATAAACTTTACAGGAAGAGGTAGACTGAATGAAGGGGAGGAAATAAAGGAGTTGTTTGGATTGTTGGGAATGATAATACCTGAGATAAGGTATTTGGTGCTAGGGGTTCCTATTCCCCATAGTGAGTTCCTATTTAGACATCATGTATGTTAATCATATTTCATTCATATTCAATCTATTTAATATATTTAGTGGCAAATGAAAATTCATATCTCTAATAAAGATTAGTTCTATACCATGTCACATATAAGACTCTGGGTATTTTTTCAAATGAATTAAGAATTGTTCAAAGCCTTAATTGCCCTTATATGTGAGGATTCATTCTTTAAAAATAATTCACAGAATCCTCAAGCTCTGATTGAGATACAGTTAGCTACAGCTCTGTCCTTTCTGGGATCATCTGGAGCTTCTGTAGTATGAGGAGCTGCCCAACTTGGTATTGGTGAGGGAATGACTCACCTATACTGTGATTAGAGTATATGTGCACTAGTTCAACTACTCTGATGCTTCATTACTTGGCCAACACCTGGAAGCACAGACTTTCGACAAATGCCAATACAAATCAAGGAAACAAGTAGCTTTCCAGGTTGTGTAGGATTTTTAGATGGAACAGACATTGTTCTACAACTGGTCCATCTTATCATGGAGAAATGTATTTCAACCATAAAAAACATTATGTGTTGAATTTACAAGATATCATATTTGTGATAGTAATAGGAGATTTACATATGTATCTGGGGGATTTCCTGCATCTGTTAGTGATGCTACTGTGTTTTGTAAAACCTCATTTTTTAAAAGACGTAATGTTTTTTTTGTTCATGCCCTGATGAATAACGTCATTTATCATGAAACCGCTCATGACCCAGATCCCGCTTGGCCCTTATGGCGCAATTAGTCTAATCTACTTTTGGGATATCAGACCCCGCCTTGACTGCCGAACTCTATTATCTACAGATTCCATCCCATCTAGCCCTGTAGACATGACCTCTGTAGACTCTAAACCCACATTCTTGTCTGGTTGAAGTATATCCGATACTTTTTGAATGTTTTTTCCCCTCAACTGGGCTCTCCCTCACTGAGGACCCCCATACTCACTGCCACTATTACTCCAGGTGTTAACCCCAAGCTCCAAATCGTCCAAATCCTCCCAAAGTGCTTCCACCTCATCTGGCGTGCCAGTAGGAATGATGGGTGGGGGAATGGATGCCATCTTAGTTGACTTAGATCCAACTTTGGTGTTGGCTCGTAGGGGGAGAGTCATGTCCGAAGCTGTTGAAGTCTTTTTTGCTTTCCGGGCAGCCTTTTCCCCATCAATTCGCTCTCTCTGCTCACAAAGCTGTAGTACTATCTCTGAGGTGACTACTGTAGTGGCAGTAAGCTTTCTCCAGTCCGAGGTCTTTCCCTTTTTTTCTTTGCCCACCAGCTGACGGTACTGCCGATGGGACTCCTCTTCTAACACCTTGTTGGTAATGGTTTGCTGAAGGCCATCCAAAAGATTGGTCAAGAATGATCGAAGCTTTTGAGAACCTGGAGTATTGCGAGTTACAAGAGAGAATGCTGTCCTTGTTGCTCAGCTGACTGCTCATAGTGTTTGAAGGGCCTGAGAGCAGCTTTGAATCTTAGAATCTGAAACCTTCTGCCGCTTTTTTGTCTCACCAGCCAGGACGCAATGAGGATTGAATGGTATTGTACCAACCGCTTCCCAAGCACTTCGAATATTGCTTTCTGTAAATGTCAACTGCCAGGCAGGCATTAAGATCCTAATCAGAATTTCATTTTTAGTATAAACTGTTTGAACACTAAAAAAAAAAAAAATGTGAAATTCATAGGTGCCCTGGCACCCCCCCTACCGAGCACTATATCTTTTTCCAAACAGCTACTGAGTGCTCGCTGTTATATTAAGAAGCAAGCAACAATCAGCATAATAGCCACAGTTCATCCAAGTAAACCACTTGAAAGTTTCTTATTTAGATTATGCTGCTTGGAAAGGAAAGTGTTCAGCTGGCCGAATTCAATGCAGGCAGTCAATAAGCAAAATGAGGGCGGGTGTAAACATACAGTAGAAATTCCGCTTTATTTACCCCCATGTTCCCTTTCCAGATGAATTCGTCTAAACCATTGCTGTAGTTGCGCTGTAGTGGGCCAAATAGACCCACATCAAGGGGCTGCAGCAAATGTGTGGAGTGGGCAGGGAGGCAGAAGGGCACAATTTTGTTATTTAGACAAAAGTCAATGAACTCCCAGTTGAAATGGGAGGTATGTCCATCAAGTATCAATAAGCGATACTCACTCCCAGCCCTATACCCTGTAGTTAGAAGCAAACTCAAGCAGTGAAATTTAGTAGATAATAGCTCGCAACTTACTTCTTGCATGTTTCAATATCAAATACTTCTTACAACTACCGTAGCCCTAGTTTCTCATTACTCCACCCCTTCTCAGAAACCCCAAACGTAGCAGTATCTTTTTTTTTTAGTTTTGCATACCAGCCCATGTAGTGGGCTTGTCCCTTATTAATTATCATAGGCTGCAGCACCTCACCATCACCTGAGATAGTCTCAATTACTGTCACCCACTCCTGAGAGCTATCCTGGGTCAACTTTGGCCCCTGCCGCCTTTTTCGACAAATCACCTTACACCGTAAGGCAACCCCCATGAGAAAACCCTTCTCATCCATATTATAGGTATTACCAGGTAATATGTTGTGAAATTTGACTAAATTCCGAAGCTATAAAAGTATTAATACAAAGTTTAAATCTGTCTAAATTTTGTAGCATAACTTGTGATAAAAATCCTTTAGAATTAAAGGATCATTTGCGAGGGCACGATGGCGATCAAGCCGGGTACTGAGCTTAGAAGCTAATCTGGGGTGATGGTTCAGGAATCGAGACACCCAATGCTTACCCAAAGTGCGCCCATTTATCCTTTGAGCCATGATAGCCTGTGCCATATTCCTTACTACTGCTAATCGAGTAGGATGACCCCATTCATCAAGGCCTTTGCACCATCTCACAATAGAATTTTCTTCATATTCTGTCAGTACTTGCATCCTATGATGCCCACCACTCCGCGATTCACCTCCTACCAACCTTCCCCGCAGTGTAGAGTAGGTGAGCCCATATTTCTCTGCCGAGTTGTGAATTAATGGCTCATTACTCTGGCGGTAATGCTTAATGGCCCCTTGAATGTTCCCCTCCTTCTCATCCTTTTGTCTTTGCTTAATCTGGGGCATAATGGGAAGTTTCGGGTGGTATTTTATTGTGAATTTGCATTGTTGACAGCGAGTTTGGAAGAAGGTGGGGTATGCTCTTGGCACTGAGCTGGATCACAGTACCAAGCGGTCATGTGATAAATGACGTTATATTCTTGCAGACAAAGCTTATTGGGTTCCAAGGCATTGCATGGCTCCATATAAGGAGTCACATGCTAGCCAAGAAGTTGGAGGTTACAAAGTATTTAATTTACATTTAGCAGATACATGAGTGAAGACTGAGCATGCATTTGGTATCTTGAAAAATCATTAGGGATCCCTTCAAGGTATATCTATCAATATAAGAAAAGCAAAAGATCATGTATGAGTATTATCTTGGATTATGTCATGTATAGTACTTCATAACTTTTTAGAAGGTTATGAGAGTGATGAGGAGTGGGTAGCAGATTATATTGAGAGAGAAGATGGAGGAGCTGACAAAGAAGATGAGGTTATAGAAGTTGAAGCTGAACGTTGTGCAGGAGCTGAATGGAGGAACCAAATGTGTGAATATTTTTTTAATCAATAAACAAATATGTTTAGTGTACTACCTAACTAGAACTTAAATAGTTTACCATATTACATGGTCTAAGCTATATACTGCTTCCAAAGATCTGTTGAGGGGAGTTGGTAGATATATCCTATAATCAGAAGAGTAGGTAGACCAAGGGGGAGTCCAAGAGCTAACCTCTAATGGGTAAAGATTTTGTAGACTATATGGAGCCCTAGAAGTACAATGAATATAGAGACTACTTTCTTCCAAGTAGGCATACCATCAATCAAATTTTCCACTGGCATTCTGTCAACTTCAAAAGAAGAATTGAATGAGCAAGAAGCAAAAACCTGAACTATTGTTAGATGTAAGAAGTATTATATGGTGTGTATTCACTAGGTAATTGTTGCCAATGCTTCTTCCATAACCTCTTCTCTTCCTTCTCCTTCACAATCCTATCTCTCAGAACCTGCTCCTTCACAATCACAGTAATGCCTAAAAAATGTAACCATCAGCACTCCAATTATATAAATTCTTCCAAATATAGCTCAGCAAATAAACTTGTATATAGTGATCTGAACATATCAATCATGCCACATGCTCTCTGATTCTGATCATATCTATACATGCCCTACCCAACCAACTCCTGTTCAATATACATCCACCGTGGATCTATCCTCTTCCTAACTTAGACTCATTTCCCACAGACTTATTTTTAGAGCCATGTAAAGGCCCAAGGACATAACTAGCAGCCTCCTGCATGGAAAACATCATCTGAATAATTACATCCTCAAGTTTCTTTTCTTGAATTTGCCCAGTTATGAGTACCACTTCTCCATGAAAGTCTTGAATATATGTGACTTGACCAAGTGCTCCTTCTCTGTCTGTAGTAGTATCTTCTTCTTCATCAATTGAGTATGACACCATATGATACCATACCTCCCTGACCGCAACTCACTTCAGCCACACTTAGTATTCACGATTTGGATTGCAGATGTGAGTGGTTGAGAAAGTGCTTATATCCAACTTGGTAGCAGCAACTTTAGTCTTTTGACCCTGGGGGTGTCTGGGCACTACTAGGCTTTGGCAGCTGGAAATAATTTAAGTCAGATTGACTCAGGCTCTTTAGAAGTATGGCAAGACTGGCTGGACTACTAACCTACAGGCTAGACCATGGGTTGAACTAGCTACTTGGGATCACTGATTATAGTATATTAGTATTCATTTTCCTTTCAGAGTCCTCTCCAGTTTCCTTGGCTGGAGACTGTTCTACTTGTACCATATTGATATTGCCATCACAGTGCTTCCTTGGCCAGATTACAGCCTATAGCCTATAGGCTGACCTATCACTAGACTGATCTATTAGGAATACTATATTAGAAACACTGAAAAGAAAAGAGAATTAAGAGATGAATAAATAATTATAAACAAAAACATTATAATATTATAAAATAAAATAAAAAAGATTCAGGTTTGGATCAAATAACCAAGCAAATAAACAAGAATTACATCTTCAAATATACCCAAATTCAATCTGATCCTCATCTTCTTCCTCCTCATGATGCCTTATAACTTCCTCCTCTCCACTTCTCTTTTCTCTTATGTGACTTGACTCAAGTCATAGTGATGCTTAAAGCCACATCATCATTAGCTCTATTCTTCTCTGCTCTACCTTATTTCTCTCTCTCTCAATATCCAACCATTCTCACTTGGTGTCTGGTTCCCTCTTCCGTAACTCACTTTGCTGTTGGAAATGTTGATTCAAAACTCAAATTTCCTTTCCTCTCCCTCTGATTTTGCAGTATCCAAGATACTCACTCCATCTAACAGAGCCATTGAGGAATTTTTCCTTTTTTTTTTGACATGTTTTCTGAACTTCTAAGTTGACCAGTATCGGTATTATGCACTACATCCTCCATCATATCTAGGAAGCAGTACTTTTGATGACCACATATGGCTGAAGAGGATACCAATCGTGATTGATTTCTATACATAGTAAATTCTGTTTTTTAGATTAATAAATTATACATTGAGAGTTGATTAACTTGCCTTACTTGATCCTGTATCCTTTGACCCTGACTCCTACTACCCCTTACTAAACTAGTTTGCTCACATGATATACTGCTATCTCCCTCTTCAGTCACTCTTGAATCACTTCACATACTATATTAACTTGAATAAGAGAAACATGCCACAGGATGTTACCTTAGGATATCTGAGTTTCATATTTTAGTGAGGACAGGAGAAAATACCAGTAAAACAAAACTATGCCTTACCTTTAAGGGAAATTTAGATATCTTAATTGGTGTTGCTCTTATTCAAGTTGATATGATACTACCAACCACTTCAATATCCAGTAGTAAACTATACCAGGTAGCTAATTGGGTACCAAATTCTTCCCAGACCTTCTCTTCTCTTGTATCTCTTCCTTCTGAGATCCTCTCCTCTCCTAACTGTTCCTCTACTTCACCACTATTATCATCAGCCATTCCATCAGCTTCCCCCTCTCTTTCCTCCCTTTCCTCCCTTTCTTCCCTCCAATCTCTTCTTTGTTTTTCTTCCTCATTACCTCCTACTTCCTCTTCTCTTTCTTTTCCTTCTTCTTCTTCCTCCTATTTTTTTTCCTCTCTTCTTCCTTTCATTGCATCCAGAAGACTCTCAACAGCTGCAATTATTTCTGTCTCATTCATCCCAGAATCATAACTTTCTGGCCGGTGTATGTCTGGTCAATCTCCAAAAATGTTTTGCAATTGAAAGAAATATGGGCATCGAGATAGCAGCTTCTCTATTGTTCTCAGTTTATATATTAATTAGACTTTTATAATTAATTTAATTTTTTCTTCTCTGTTTGTACATAAAAAGTTATTTTTAACATACATACCTCTTAAACTTGTTTTTCCTTTTAAGTTCTCCATGGTCAATCCCCACCCAGATTGATCATTCAGCTTTGCAGTTGCCTTGTATGATTTTATGAGATTATCATACTTGTAACCGACCTTGACTGCTGGCTTTGTGGGAATTTGGGTGGCAATTTCAGTGATAATCATTTTTTTGGAAATTCCAGATTCTTTTTTCCATTTTCTGTAGGTTCACTAAGTCTTCAAGCTACTGGATAGGTTGCTCATTTTCATGATCTGTCCAAATAGAATGCTGACTATGATATCTTGTAGTTGTAAATCTGTTTTGTTGTTGGTCCAACATGACTGAGGAGGAAGAGATTGTAGTTTCTATAGCACTGTGAGGCAAAATGAAAATTTTTGGGTCACTTTACACACAAAACCTTTGCCACACACTAATCAAACACATTTTGGGGAGCCTCAAATATGATACTTGGAATACTTTGATACAATTGGCTACTCTTCATATGTACACTAAGGCGCACTAATGCACAGTTGGGTGTTGGGGATTTTACCTTTATCTCCCTTTTTAACTTTGAAAACCCCTAGTATCTGAATAGTATAGTAAGTACATTGTATTTTAACTACTTTTGTTCTTGCCAAGCTTACCTTACATGGTTTAGTCTACTAGGTAACCGAATCATTTTTAACTTTGAAAACCCCTAGTGAATAATATATCATAATAATATCATACGTTAAATCCGGTATCGGGTTGCGTAACGGAAATCACTTTACTAAACCACGATAAGCTTAACAGAGCCAGTTAAGAAAACTATGAATACAAGTTAATGAGATCCAGCGGGCTCTACTTAAATAAGCTATACTCCGTCTGGAAAACACTATTCCTTCTCAGGGTGTTTTGACTCTGAGTGCAGGGGTTAACGATGGTGGATTTAACGAGAGTTTACGGGATATATATATTTTCAAAGTTTTAGTGAATATACGGTACTGTTGACCTCTCCCCTCCGGGAGGGTAGGCGGTTCGTCGGCTGGAGGGTAGGCACGAAGCTCGGTCACTTTTCTCTTCTCTCGTCTTCACAAACAAAACGTATACTCCTCGATGCTATCCCAGAAAAGACACAGTAAAATTGAATCCTTCGCTCTCGGGATAATTCTCCGTCTCAAACTATTCTCGTAAAATTCCGATGAAAAAGAAAAAAAAGAAAAAGAAAAGAAAAAAAACTACCAATCCCTCAATTCCTCTACAGCTGCGGATCTGCCACAGATCCCAATGCCTTTCTATGCCTAGCTATTTCCTTCTTGCTCTCTGCTCTCTCTCTCTCTCTCTCTGGTCCTCGTCCCAGGTGTGCCTCTCTGTCCCTTCGTTGTCGCTTGTTGTCCTTCCGGTTGTGCTTGGTTGTCCTCCCGTTTTTCCCTTTCTTGTCCTTTCTTGTCCACCCGGTTGTGCTTGGTTTTCCTTCCGTTGTCCCTTCTTTCCCCTTCCGGTTGTGCTTGGTTGCCCACCCGTTTGTCCCTTGTTGCCCCTCCGGTTGTGCTTCGTTGTCGTGCTTCCTGTTTGTGCTTTGTTGCCCTCTCCTGCAACAGAAAACTCCCAAGTGCCACAAGGCTGCACCAGTCACGTGCCCTAACCCTGAAAACAACCTAACTAAGAAACAAAAGTCACGGCAACTAAGCCCTAGTTACAACAGGGGGTCTACTACCCAACTCTAGCGTGACATGAAATATCCTCCACAGTACCGTAAGTGTTCGTTTACCGTGAGCGGAGATACAGCCGAAACGTTGTTCACATGTTGTGGCGCTTGGGGTGCGTGAGCCAAGAGAGCGCCGGCCTCGGGTAGACTATAATTTATAGTGTTTGCCTTGTGTTCCCTTCTGCAACTGTCTACCGGCCCCATGACTTACCTACCCACCCACCAGCCAATACCTACAACGCTAGCACATCACCTACGACTCACATTGAGCCTTGTCCCTCACAATCTCTCAATCCACTTGTCTCAAGCAACTTTATATCTGGTGGTGCACACATGTCTTCCAAAATATTTTACGCAGTTCTGAAGGCGATTAAGACACATTGTCCCGACCGATTGATCTTTGAGAACGTGGATCCTGATGACTTTGCCCATGTCCTGGAAAGCTTACGACATCCCTCCAATCGACTTGAGGGATATTCCTTTCGGTAACCAGACTACTTCACCAGTTTTTTCTTTATTCTTCATTACTAAGTAATTTTCACAGAATCCATTGGTTTTCCGCAGATAAGAGATTAAAGGTTGTAATGCCTTCAAATTTGCATGCGTGTGCTGCATCCTGGCTTTTGAAAATGATCACGAGAGCACTGGCGCATGGGCTGATTCCACAAGTTTGGGATGACACGATGATGATAATGACTGCTCCCGGTTTGCTGCTTATTGCTCCATGTTCAAATCCTGAACTCTAGCTAATCAGGTTTACTAGAATTTAATAACTTCATTAACGAATTTGCTGGCTCATTTAAGGAGGCATATTTGACCTTCTTGCCTTGTGTAGGTCCCGAGAGGGCACAGATTGCAGAATACCCCTCTGTTGTTCTAGAGTCAGGGTGGAGTGAGTCCGCTTCACGACTGCAAGATGATGCCAAACTCTGGCAAGAAGGTTCAGGGCGTGCCGTGCGAGTCGTACTACAAGTCAAGTTTTATCGGCCCAATCAGTAGAACTAGATACGACTTGTTTTGTCCATAAACCACGCTCCCCCGGATGGAGGCTCCACTTTAGTTGAACATTATGCAAGTTTTTCTTTGTACACTCAACGCTCCTGATTTCTTTACTAATATGTCAGTTATGAATATAGGACATTTTTCCCACCCCTGAGCATCGCCAACAAAACCCCTCCATCTCGCTAGACGAATTCTACGCCGGAGATTGTCCTCCTACAATAGACCCAGCAACTCTCATTCCGCTTGACCTTGCAGCGCTGCGTTCCATAGCAGCTGTATACATCAGAGAGCGAGGTCGTCTCCCTGCCTAGATGGCTTCAAAGTCAAAGGTCCATGTCTGGGTTCATAGAAATTTGCCTTCATCCCAGTTTTGAATGCATTGAGATGTCTTCCAGTGCTTTCTGTTTAGCTCATGCACTTGACCTTTTTGCTGCTTTACAACACTTGTTCTTTTTTTAGGCTATATTTCGTTACTCGCAGCTCTGTGCAATGACCAAATTGTGGAATATCACGGCATTCATGTGGCAGATCGTATTATATTATCAATCACAACGGCCATGAGCGAGCAAACAGGTTTGTTGGAGGATGACAAGATGCCGGGTGATCTCGTATAACGATGAGAGGGGTGACTTGACGACCCCCACTTGAGAAGCCAAGGCTCTGTGTTGTGTGTACATACCGGGGGGTACAAAGTGCTCGTGTAGCCATTGTGTGATAGCAAGGTGGAAGTGATGAAGCGAGTGGGAAATGAAAATTTGTCACCATTTTTCCCTTGAACGTTAACATATGTCAGCTACCGTAAAAACTGAAATAAACGAACAATCTGCTACCGGTATGTCGTTAAAGTTACCCCTTCTGGTAAGGCCTAGTGTTTTTTTTGTTTTTTTGTTTTTTTATGTCTCACAGAGGGGACGAGCGGCTCTTTTTTTTTTTTTTTTTTTTTGCCGTGTTTCTTCGCCCCTTTTCCAGAGTAACTCTTGACTACATAGCACATTGTTCGTTTATTACAGTTTTTACGGTACCCTTGTTCGTTTTGTTATGAGCTATACCTCGGGGGTGCGGCGCATATATATAGGGGGAATGATCGTAAATTGATGGTGTGACTTCCCCAAAAACGAGTGAGAGAAGTCTGCTATTTATGTACATTCATTCCGAAAGAAACGTCTGAAAAGTTCAAACCAACTTCTAACAACCAACTGTTCCTCCATGCATACACCCATGATCCGTTGTCCATCCTGACACCGCTTTCCTACAAACAATTTGATACCCATATTCCTAAAGTCCTATAGCCTATATTCTATTCTCCATGTCCTATATCCTATCGTCATCACCACCCCTTATCACCATATCGTATTTCCTTCGATAAAGTCACTACATTGTGATTTCGCCGTTGCATGCAATATTGATAGGGTCGCGAGTGGTTATTGGTGACCCTCTATTTTGACGGTTCAGTCCAACAATCGGATAGTGTGTTGGAAACTAGCAATCCTCCCCTCGAGACATCTCGAGGGTGTGTGTTTGGTCCAGTATCCAGATATTACCTCTTAGATCCTTGCCTCTCTGCTAAGTCTAAGGCAATTTGTTTTCAAGATTGTGCAGACACATGGAACTTTGAATCAATGGAATGGAATAGAAATAGTTGAGAGTCTTTGTATGTAAGAAATGGGACTAAATAAATGTTTATTGTTTGCTTCTCTCTCCATTTTTTCAAAAATTATTAAAGAAAAAAGAAACACAAATTGCCAGATACTAAAGGTTAGAATAACAAAGAGAATCAGGAGTATAATCAATTTAAAAGTGAACCGAACCGAACCGAAAAGAAAAGAAAAGAAAAGAAAAGAAAAGAAAAGAAAAGAAAAGAAAAGAAAAGAAAAAGAAAAAGAAAAAGAAAAAGAAAAAGGAAAAGGAAAGAAAAAAGACAAAAGAAAGAAATGGTAAGAACCCAGTAATGGATCAAAGTAAAAGATTTAAATTGGTTCAAACTTTGATGAATCTATAATCAATTAACAGTTAGTATCCACTCAAGTATTTTATATAAAAGATTCATATAATAGTAAACTGAACAAACTTACAATGTGTGAGGTAGTTAGAGTAATAATATCTTGGGATAAACTATATTCTGTGTAGTATGTGGGTGTTCAGGTGAGGGGAGAATGGTAAGTCCAGCAAGAAAAGTTGATCATGATAAGGCTACAAGCCTATTTTTTAAGTATCTAGACACCTTGGCACCAAGCTTTAAGTGGCAGGGTGAATAAATGAGGCCTTGGTGTCAAGGTGTCCAAATACTTAAAAAATAGTCTAGTACGTAGAGCTGCCCATGTGTGAAGGTTGAATTCCATAAATCAATACCAACTTTTTGCAATGATTGTCCTTGAGACTTATTGACTGTCATAGTAAAACACAGCCAGATAGGGAACTACTTTCACTGTAAGATGAAGGAAAGATCTTCTTCATTACTTGTGAGCATTATTCTAGGTAAGAGATGAACTTCTCCATCCCATTTGCCTTCCAGTATTGCAACCTGAATGCATCTTCTTCCTATTCCAAGTACTCTCATCTTAGTCCCATTGCACATTCCTTATTGAGAGCAGAGGTTGTGTAAAAGAATTACTGGAGCACCCACTTGAAGTTTAAGGCATGAGGGTAGTAATGAAGCAAGGTCAATACTCTGTAAGTATTTAACTACAAGCTGTTTGACACCTTGTGCATCATCATTCATCTCCAGAATGTTCACAGCTTGGAATGTATGGATATCTCCAGGTATTTTATCTAAAAGGACACTGTTAAAATCATTAACAGTGTTATTTTTGTAGGCTAAAATTGCTCTACCCTTAAAGGTATTGTGCTGGGCTACAAATGAAGCCAATAGTAGAGTTGAATATATTGTCTCACATATTTCCTCAACTATACTTGCATGGTGAACAAATGTAGGTATAATCAGCTCTCCATAATTTGTTGAATCATGAACCAAGCTTTGTAAAAATTCTGAGTAGTGGTGGTTTACAGAATCTGATATCACATGCATATTAACCTTCAATTTTAAGATCATGAGCTGACTCCAGAATGTACTATGCCTGGTGCAGGCCAAAACAGTAGCTTGCTGAGAACCACACCATATCACAGAAAGAATTTGTACAAAATCTGCTCCAAGGACTATAGGAATTTCCCCAAACAAAAATCCTTCATCTTTCCCACAAATGTCATTCAATGTTCTATTTACAGACTCAAAGCATGCTTTATACTTCATAGGAACCTCATCCCATATGATCAATGCTGTCTTGCAAATCAGCTTTGCTAGGTTTGAATTATTCATGATGTTGCAATAGCTATTGCTATCCTTAGATAAAGGAATCTTAAATCGGGAGTATGCAGTATGACCACCTGGCAGTAGCTGTACTGCAATAGTACAAGAAGCAACACATAGTACAATCTTCTCTTTGGACCTCAAATAACTGCAAAAGACATTAGAGAGAAATGTCTTTCCAGTACCAGCAGATCCATGGAGAAAGAAACTGGAGGGAAAGTGACATCTAGGATTAGGTTGTTTGTGCTCAACAATAGTCATAATTTGACAAAAGCACTCTTTCTGTTCCCCATTAAGCTTTCCACACATGTCTTGTGCAAGCCTCAACTGCCCCTGTTGATTATAATCAATTTTCTCAGCAATGAATCTATTCATTTTTCTTTGATTTTGGTCTTGCCATTCAAGCACTGAAACTGGTAATCCATAGTCATCAAGGCAAGAACCAAACTCTGCAAGTGCCTTCTATAAAAGCCAAAAACCATAGTCTAAATAAATCTTTATATGACTAAGTCTATCATTATTGTTTACTTGTAATCTTCCCATTCTAATCAGAGCAGAAATATCATCACAAAAGCTGCTTCCAAACTGATTCCAGATTGTTAAGGGGTCTGTTAGGGTAGTGTGCTGTAGAGTAAGTGCAAACAATTATCATAATGCAGATCTAGTCATGAAGCCAGTACCCTCTATAAATAGTGCAACCTATTCTCCATCATCATTGAGAAGACTTAAAGCTATGCAGGCATCTTTGAATGTGGGTAAAAGTTGGCTATGAATAGTTCGGAGATCCTCAAAACCTTTTAGTCCATGGACCATGATGAGAAGAAGCCATAAGTAATATTTTTCTGCCATGAATGGGGAAGCAGCATATATTCTTCCAATTGAAAACCCTTTTTACCATTTCTTCCATCCAACCTTCCTAACATAAACAAAGTGCTCTAGAAATTCATGATAGAGATAGGGGTTTCCATCTTCCCCTTTGCTATTATATTCAAAGAATGCTGTCAGAGTAGATATTGAATTCTCAATCTGACTACACAACTCTTCTGCATAATGTTCAGAAAAGTATACAGGCTGTTTACCTGGAAGATAGAGAGCAAGATTGTTGACTGCAGGCTGCTGATCATGGGTTCTAAACTCAAACAACCATCACACCACCTCTGTTGGCCCAATGTATCTACCATTCAGATATCTTTTAATCTCGTTCAAGTCGGAACTCAGATGCAAAGTTGCACAACCTCTTCCTTTATATATATACTTGTATATATACTTCACAGCTCAGATTGAACCACAAACTTTGACATTAATATAAGCTTTATATTGAAGGGAAAGATAAGGACTAATGGCTGTTTACCCAACTATTCACTTTGCTCATAGTCAGGATAAGCAAGTGTGATACCAAAGCAAGTGTGACACTCCAGAGGTTTTTTTTTTAATTTTTCGTACACCCAGCTCTGAGACTTTGCTACCAATCCATCCACCCAAACTTGAACAGTGAGACCCAATAAAAGTACCAACAAAATACTAGCCTGCTACAGGTCAGTGAGACACAACTCATCTCACCCCCAGGGTCAATCTCTCGCCCTCGGAGTCAATTCCTCATGCCTGGTGTTAATTCAATTTCTTTCACTCTCTGGGACCATCCCTCTGACTAGTTCAGTCCTGCACTCCTACCTGAGTGAGGCTAATTGTGCTTCTAGCTACCACGTCTACTACACAACTACCTATACCTATACCATCTACAATTACCACTACCACAATGATCTCCAAGGTACACAATACTGATGTTGGAAGCTACTGAGAAGCTTGAAATAAAAGAGCAATTGGATCAAGCAATGGAATGGCTAGCAGAGGAGCCTAGTGAGAAGGCCACCACTGTAGCCAAGATCTTCAATGTCAAGCCATCATCGATTCATATGCATCAAATGTGAAAACACCATCAAGAGAGAAATAGTCACAGTACTTTCAATAAACATGTAGGAAATAATCTTATCCTTACAGAGGCTTAGGAGGAGGCAGTTTTTAGGTTCTGTTATGATCAATTCGAGATAGAACTAGGGGCAACACCTGCTATTATTTGCACTACCCTCTGCTATCTATGTCAGCAGGAGCAATGCAATCCACCTTCACAAATCTGGTTTCACAAATGGCTAAAGAAGAATCCTACCCATTATACTATTAAGACAAAACTATTTGCTTATATTTGAGTAGTAACTCAGAGTAAGGAAGATTTAGAAAGGTTCTTTGTTGAGTATGAGAATACTCTCATCAAGTGTGGCATCAAGTGTGCCAAATACATCGCCAACATAGATGAGTCTGGAGTTTGTATCAGATGCCCAACTGGCAAAATTGTTATTGTACCAACTCAGGTCAAGGAGTTGTATACTACGAGTCCTGAGAATCAAAAGTCTATCACTATTATCGAGACTATCTGTACTGATGGTAGCCCTCCACTACCTCCTATTGTGAGATATCCTGGGGAAAAGATCAAGGAAGGTTGACTGAATCAGAATCTCTCAGGAGCTATAGTTATAGCTGTTTCTCCAACTAGATATATACATGAGAACATTGCTCTTATACGGCTTGATTATGTTTTCAACTATATAGATTCAGGTCCTGATAAGCATTGGTAGATTCTTTCACTTGATGGACATATCACTCACCATAAAGATGACTTTATTCTGAAATACTATGAGAACCATGTTGTTCCTTTTGTATTTTCTTCCTGTCTCATACATATCCTTTAGTCCCTCAATGTTGGTATCTTCCACCCCTGGAAACATTACCACAATAAAGCAATTCAAAATGCCCTGCATTGCCTGGACATAGAATATACAATTTCCTCATTTTTTAGAGATCTCACTTCAATTCATGAACAAACCTTTCAAGCTCATTCCATTGAAAATGTATTTAAAAACTCAATGATGTTTCTAGTCTCATTTAAGAGAGCATTAAAGAAAATATGGCATTATAATAACAAGAGGAACCTGAAAGCTATACTTGTGCTGAGGTTGTGGCTGGCAGCCATAACCCCCCCACGTTCACAAACTCACAACCAGGTGCACTCCTACAGTGTGCCTGATAGCTCAACATGACTTGGTGGCTCAACATAGCTTTGTTGTTTACCATAGTAACTTTTTGGCTCAACATAACTTTGTGACTGACTGTACTAATTTTGTGGCTCAACATGACCCCCCAGGATAATACAACAGTGTAACAATATAGCTTAATAGCTTAATAGAATTTTAGAAGTCTACAGAATATGATATTCTAACTTATAATTACTTTCATGACTTTACATGTCACTTGATACCCATTGCTATTAGTCTAGATATTTCTTTTCTAATATATACACACAGCATGTCTTTCCTTTACCTGTGTCTTTATCTCATCTAACAAAGGCTTGAGTATTGAGAAATAGGTGTTGAGAAATGAGCGATGAAGCTATTTTGGACTTGAGCTAGATACAAAGTTGTGTCATGCAAAATAATCACCATGTTGAGCCACAAAATTACTACAGACAGCCACAAAGTCATGTTGAGCCACAAAATTACTATGGTAAGCCACAAAGTCATCTTGAGCCACCAAGTCATGTTGAGCTGTCAGGCACTCTGTAGGAGTGCCCCTGGTTATGAGGTTGCCAAAATTGGGGGGTTGTGGCTGCCAGCTACAACCTCAGTATGAGTATCAGGTTCATCATCCTCCTCTGAACCAAGTCAGAGTGCTTTGTCAATTGAAGGTCAGGCTGAAGTCTGATTGGAGGAAGAAGGTGAGCTGGAGCTTCCTGTACTCCCTAGTATCTACTACAAGTGTTAGAAGAGAATGGGTAAATGGATTGATAGAGCAAAAACCTTCAGTCCATCCTACAAAGCCCACTTTCAACAATGGGGTAAGGGAATACAGATCTGCCTAGCTAAGGGACAGTTGCAAGAGGAATTCTATCATGTAATTCAATTACAAATCCATGAGTAGGAAAAGCGTAAATCTAAATCCCGACAAACCATTCAGAAAGGAGGAGTCATTACTGTCAAATAAGCAAGACAGAGGAAAACCAAAAGAGATCAAAAAGAAAAGGCTGCTGCAATTAAAAAAAGTCTCAGGAATATTCAGATCACAGTAAATATGGCCAAGGCAGCTTTACACCACCATAGTATTGATACTTGCAAAGTAGAAAAGGAAAGAAAGAAGCAAGTTCAAATTATTCAGGCTCAAGGTGGGGTTCTTCAATCTGAGCTGATGATTCCTATCATAGATACAGAAAATAATCTAAGTGCTGAGGACCTTGAAAGCCTTCAACTGCCTCCAGATCCACTGCAAGCTCTATTAATACTTGGGTCAAGCACTTGGAGTACTACAGCTACAGGCGAGTTGGAGATTATTACTAGAAGTGGTCAAGTTCAGTGGAGAAACATTGAAATTAGTGGAAGTCAGGTACTGGTAGAAAGTGATTGTGAAGATCTGGGAAGTAAATCAGATTCTGATTCATCATGTACATCCTCTGACTCAATTGCGAGAAATACAGACTTTGTAACCTTCAATTAAAACTATGTAACCTATACAAAAGCAGTCATATCTAGTAGATAGCAAGTGTTATGTAGGCCTATCTACAAAAAGAAAAAACCCCCTGAAGGGTCACACTTGCTTCTGCATCACACTTGCTTATCCTGACTATGAGCAAAGCCAATAGGAGTGTAACTGGCTATTATATGATACCAACCTTTGGTTGTTAATCCTTGTTATTACCCCAGGCCCTCTATTTAAGACTAGTGTATTAAATCCATGTCCAATATCTCATCGTCAATAAATTGGGTAGTCATTGTCCTGAACAATTATTTCTGCCTGAAAAGGCTTAGGATACCCCTCTGTACAAGCTTGAGGACCCCTTCTATATGCACCTTGCATACATATAGAATCCATATTCCCACCAGCACATTGAGTATCTACCATTATTTTATGAATAATAGAGCTCAACTCTCTTCCTTAAGTAGTACTTTTATCTGGCAACTTAGCTGATATCAGGTTATTAATATTTTTAGCACTAAGGAATTGCATGTTTGTTTTCAGAAATAACAGTAAATACATATAGGGAAGTCCTTACTTCTGGTACTCAATAGTTCAGCCCCATCACCTCCAAGGGCCAAAGATCCCCTTCTTCTTGATTTGATCAAGCAAATGTATTATTTTTAAAAAGAAAACTCTGACCAGCAAGTTAGGTCCATCAGAAGAAACTTGACCTGGAAGTAGCTCTCTCACAATCTCATCCCATTGTAGGTTTGCTGTAAAAGTAATAAAGAGTGATAGTCATCTAAAGTGATGCATAATAGCCATGCTATCCTGGTACAGCCTTTACATAAAGTGGTCACTACAAGTATATGAAGATGGTAGAATAACTCTTTTCCCAACCTCTTGTAGATTTATGTCACCTTGTATCATAACATCTGCAAGTCTATTGTATAGATCAGATCTAATATGGCCTTAATGGGGTTTATAGCAATTTAATGCATTCTGATTGCATACTGGCTATGAACCAACCATAAATTATTGGAATAAGGATTGTGCCTGAAATATTATTAATAGTTCCTCTTGGGCAGGATGAAGGCAGAAGCAATAGAATGAATGTCCTGACACCATCAAAATCTGACATGCCCTATCATGATTTTGAAGCTATCAAGCCCAATGCCAGCCTGGTTCTCCTTGTGCAAATAAGATAACATATTGAATGGAAGGATAAGATACATAATTAAGGCTAATCTTTTTAAAACTACTCCCTGGGTCTTGCCCAGATACTGGACTCTGTTCAGCAAGGACAATATCTTGGATTCCAGCCTCACTACACTCTTCTGGTACAATAATTGCCACCTCCTTGGCTGTTGGGAGATTCTTAGTTTGTCTATCAGCTCCTAGTTCTATCACCAATTGCATTCTTGGATCAATAACAATCTTGAAGTTAGGCACATTAGGTAGCATATCAGCTAATCTTTCATTAACTGTCCTGTATAGTTCAGTCAATAGACTGAAGAGCTCAAGTATATTCCTCAATTGTTCAATTATATCTCTGTCCAGGTCTAGAGCATAAGCTACCGAATTCTCCATTGTATACATTGGGTCATAGAGATACATGTGTAAATATAGTGAATCAATTCCTGTGGGATGTACCAATGTTCCCTGCAAATAGTATATCTCACAATGAACTTGAAATAATTACAATCCTCTCCTATGGGCAGTTTCATAATTATCCATATTGTATCTGATAGATGTAAATGCAAACAAATTATTCCACTGCCAAATCCTTTTCTAGAATTGCTTGGAGGTGGTATCCATTCCACTCATAAGTGAATTGAGTAACTCTGGCAACTCCAACAATTTCTCTATCATGACATTACCATGCATGCAGTATGATTCAAAGCTATGAATTGCAGCTATTTGCTGCAGGTACTTTTCTGACTCCCAATACTTGGCTCCAGATACTGAATAAATAATACTCATTTCTCCCAGCTGATGAGAGGTAATCGTGGCAAGGTTGCGGTAGTGTCCGCAACCCCTGGATGTTTGCAGGCTCATAACCTGGGGCACTCTAAAGAGTGCCTGCCAGCTCAACACAACTTTGCGGCTCAACACAACTTTGTGGCTCACCATACTAACTTTGCAGCTCAACACAACTTTGTGGCTCAACTTTGTGGCTCACTATCCTAAGTTTGAGGCTCAACACAACTTGGTGGCTCAACATAACTATGTGGCTTAAACTGGTTCAAGTTTGGGTAATAAATATAACATTTCTATTATGTACTGAAATATGTAAAATGGAAGTGTACGACCTTAGCACCTTGAATTTGAGTTTTAACAAAATGTAAAATGGTGGTTTGCACCTTGAATTTGGGTTTGAAAGATGCTATGTACAAAAGAAGAAACTTACACCACCATTCATCCTCCTCTCCAGCACAATTTGCGAAAACACCGCCCTCTTCTGAACAACCTGTCTTGAATAGCTCTTAAAACATTTTTTTCCAATACAACATTGTCTTCTCATAACCTTTGATAAAGCAACAAGTGATTTGATATTTATTGCTTTTGGTAGGAGGTGAGTTGTAAACACTCTAATCAACCCCTAAACAGGAGCCTCAAATATTAACATCAATAATATAGTCAAAAATGGAATCACAAAGATGCAGCAGGTGCAAGTGAAACAAATCGATGAGTGAGTTTGACTTGGATAGAATAGGAGTTTATAAAAAGACATGTCATATTTGTTTAGTGAGAACATAATCTTTCCCCTGATAGATATTCTGATCCCAACTAATCCTGCTGGCAAACAGGAGAGACATAGGCAAGCCCGTCAACGTCAGAAAGCAAATCAAATTATAATAGTTCAGCAGAGTAATCCAGCCATTGGACCTATATCTATACCACCTGTGGCTCTCAATCATCCTCCTCCCCAAGAATTTCCTCTAGCTTTCACAACTCAAATTAACTTATGGAAAGCCTTGGAGTTGGGTGGAATGAATGTTATATGTTCTTCCTGCAATGCGCTTCACTGGATTGATGAGAGAAGCCAGCCAAGTACAAAATCACTTCCTAGGTTTGAGTCTTGCTGCAAGAAGGGAGATGTCATCCTTGAGAGCTTGCCTGATCCTCCAGATATTCTCAAGAGATTGCTCTCCACTGAGGATGCAGATAGTAAGCGCTTCAGAAAGCACATCTGGGAATATCCTGATATGAAAATGTCTTTTCATATTCACATGACTACCCAACAATGGATGCACTTTCTACAATTCCTAAAAGAAGTGTCACTCACCTTTGAGCAAAAACTCATTATCTGTCCAAAACTGACCATGTTTGGGAGTTCAGAGTCAAAACGATTGTTGGTACAGACTGCCAGAAATGAAGTAGCCACTGCCATTCTCAATGGGGTTTTAACACCAGATGAAGGTAATGCTCTGATTGAGGACTGGGTGGAGGGACTTACTATTGGTGGCTTTCTACCAATGATCCGAAGTTGTGGCATTCTTGCTGTTTTCACAAATGCATTAGGTAATGCCATTGAACAACAATCCCAAGATAGTGTCAGTTGGCATACATATGTTATCTTTTACAAAAATGGGGTGCTTGCTGTCTATGATCCAAGCTTTACGCCTGGGACTACACACTTTGACTCCTGCAATGGGGTTTCTTTGGTCAAAGGGTTGGTAAAGGCCTTTCGTGGCAGGAGTACTAATCGCAGAGTTACAGAGATTTGGTTTGGAGGAGGAGGTAATGATGGCACAAACTGTCAAGAGATGACCAGGAGGTGGATTGAACAGGAAATTGTTATTAATGAGGGGGCTGATCTGGGCAATTGGGATCAGAGGGAGGGGTGGGTTAAGGTTCACTTTTAGTCTGTTGTTGTTATTCAATTGGAATGCTGTATTTCTGTAATGCTTGATCTATAATAATCACAGATTATATATTTATACTGTAACTCTGTCTAGGTAAACTGGCAAGTTAGACTACATCCCCACCCTCATTTTTATTTTGTTCTCAGGTTGGTGTGTCCCTATACCTCTGTTGTTTTACGTTGTTCCAGTTTTGGAGGTGGCTCTTGCTTTTGAAGTATGTACTGGAAAATTATAATAAAAGAGCTTTAATATACATTCAGTTGTGCAACCTTGCTTGTTGCTTAGACAATCTCTTATGCTGTGCTTGCCTAGCACACCTGGCTTTATATGCAGCCTTTATTGCATCAAGAAAAAGTTTGTGTGCAGCAGTATCAGTCCTTTTTTCGCATTCTGTGCTTTACGCAATTGTTTTTCTGCCTTTTCGACCGCGGCCACCTCTCTACTTTTAACCATTTGGCTCGCCTCTGATGCATATAGGACTCCACCCTTTTGCATTTACCTTCAGTTTTGAGCTCTATGCCTCACACTTTGGGCTTGGTCTGCAGCTTGCATGTTTTCCATATGCTCCTTTGCCAATTCACTCAATTGTGCAAGTGCTAGTCCACCTTGGAGAACAAGCTTAAGATGGAGTTAGAAGTCCAGTGACATGTCTTTCGCATCGCGCAGCAATTCCTCACCCTGAGCTCTGAGGCTAGGAATTGTAAGAGGAATAGTGCTGGTAGATGCGGATCCAGGAACGTGATCAGCTGGATAGCTTGATACAGGAACTGCTTCTCTTAACTTCGAAATAACAAGAGAAGGATTAAAGGGAATAAGGCTGGTTGCACGAAAAGCTGATCGAATTGTAGATGGTTTGAATGTCCATTGGCGAATTGAATCAATCTGGTCTAGGAATTCTGCTTTGTCAAACTCCCCACATCCCATCTGTGTGGCTGCTTCAACTGCCTCGACATGGTAATGCTTATAGGGCTGGAATACAACAACATCCAATGGCTAGAGAAGATGACTTGAATGAGGAGGTAGGCAGAACACCACAATCTTGTGGTTATTACAGTAGTTGATAAACTGCTTTGTGCAATGCAAGCCAAAGCCATCTAGCAAAAGAAGTCGATAGGATCCAATCTGGTATTTGGATGAGAAGCGTTGAAAGTGTTCAAGCCATTTCATGGTTAAATCATCATTGCTGTAACCAGTGTCGAATGTGGTGAGAAGGTAATCGTCTGGTATACTCTTAGTTGTATACCAAGACTCCTGGTGAATGACACCAGGAACTATAATTGTAGGAGGCAAAACAACTCCATCACCACTTATGATCTCACAGACAGTGACTAGCTCTCTATTGGTTGAGCTGCCAAGATAAGACTGTCGGGTTGGACCTCGTGTGATGATCCATTGGCCATGACCAATCCCAATACGAAAACCAGTCTCATCAAAATTGTACTGCTCCTGTGGTTGAATATTGTACTCCTAGCATACTTGACTGTATTTCTCAAACCAAGTACGAATATTGTCGGGTTGGTAGGCATTTTTCCGGTTTGCATCGATAGTTTTCTACTTACGAATATGGTATTCAGGATGCCGGTCAAGAAAGGTTGGTGCCCAGTGATCACCATCTTGGGGTGCAGGTTCAGAGTCTGTTTGACCATATGCTAGGATTGCATTGGCACAACTGGAGACCATTTGGAGGCGGACACTAGTGCCAATTGAATCGAGACAATCAAGATACTGACATACAGCCAGTTCCTGATCTTCTGAGAGTTTGCGGTGGGTTCCAGCATGCTCCTGACTGCACTGGCGACCTTGTAAGTGTCCACAAAGTCGGGTAATAGGAATCTCATAGCTGTGAGCAATTTCTGCAATGTTGATTTGCTCATTGGGTATGGTTTGAATAAATGTAATAGCTGCCTGGATTCCTCTCTCAACCTCTTCGTAGGGCTCGACTCGCTGCCTTGGTAGGATGAAGGCTGGAGCTGGTGGCATAATTTCGTAATATGTATGGTCTGTGTAGTTTCTTTGTGGAAGTTTTATTTTATCAAAATTTGTACGATCATAATATTATTATACCTAACAGTTATGCCAAGTAACAAATTTATGCTGAGTCACTAAGTTTTATTGAGCCACTAAGTTGTATTGAGCCACAAAGTTGTGTTGAGCCGAAAAGTTAGTATGATGAGCCACAAAGTTGTGTTGAGCTGCAAAGTTGTGTTGAGCTGGCAGGCACTCTTTAGAGTGCCCCAGGTTGTGAGCCTGTGAACATCCGGGGGTTGCGGCCACCACCGCAACCTTGGCACGATTATTCATATAGGAATTACAGCTGAGACACGCATGGTCGACCCGGCATGATCGGGCATGATTGGGCAAAAGAATCCTGAGTGGGTCACAAAACTACCATAAAAAAGCTCGCTGGCACATAACTTTGATGAATCACTTTACTCAACAGCCTCCACCAAATATCGAGAGATGTCAAAAAAAAAAAAATCGAACTCACGGGTGGTAAAGACTGTCGCAGAGGCACATTTGCTATGTCCTGAGGTAGGTGTGGCACTGTGTACCCTACCTCGCGCCTGTTGCCACTCTGCTTGGTATCCACATTTCTTTTGGCACTCTGCGATAGAGCCTGAGTCCTTCGGATAATGAGGAAAAAAGTTCTCACACCTCTGAATATTTGTAAAGTGCTATTTGCTTTCTCCACAGTATTTGTGTTCTTTGTCCCATCGCTCTGGCAACATTTCAGTATTGTGAGAGCATTCGATATATGGTCCTATATGGTGCAATACGAACTTGGAACTTAACCTCCCTGATTTAGAATCAGTCAAATGTTTTTTATTTTACTAGTTGAGCTCTAGCGAGTATTCGTATACAATCTTACAGCAGACACAAAATTTGCCATTCTCAAAAATCATCAAGAGAGTTGTTGGTTGAGTACAGTACACCAACTTTTCTTGGAGAAATATTTCCCATGTCGCGGTGTCTGGAATGACCTCGCTTGGCGCTTTTGAAACTTCAACTTGACAATATCGTATGGTTCCTTATCGTGTTGAGCATATCGCACTGTCCTGAACTAGGCCAGATGGCAACGGACTGATTTTCCGAGGCTAAGGATCGGCGAAACCTCGGGAATCATTAATAATTGATAAAGCTTGTTTTCGCCATTACTGCGTATTGCAAATCTAACTGTCTAGATCGGTTCATCATGATAGAGATTACACAGGTATTGTATTCCAATATGCGGTAGCAAATGATCTTCCAATAACCTTTGCACTGCGATGGAAATATTCGCAAGAATTTTCGGACAACCTACCTGTGTGAGGGGTTTTCCAAATTCTTCACAACTATAGAATCTGTTGAGCAAAAGGCGTGGATTAAGATTATTTGGCTGATTACCGTGGGTCTGTTCACCATTTTGAGCGCCATCCTCGTGCGACATAATGTAATGTAGAGTACAAATCATTCAATATCTATTGGCAATCCTTCAAATGCACACTGCACAGTTCTGAAAGTCGGACAATTGACCAGTATTTGTTTCTTTCTATTTGCTGTTTAATGCGTCATGGTGCAGGATAGTTATTGGATTGACTGTAAGGTAAGGTGGTCTGTGTGGCAGTCTCCTGTTGACAGAAAGGTGCTAATACGAAAAACTCTCCATCCCGGGTGGGGTTAAGAAGGAGAATTCGCTTAGCGGACCAGTGTTATTCGAAACCTCAAATCGTTTATTTTCAGAGCAGTTTCCAGCTGATTTGTGGAGGGAAAATGTGCAGTTACTGTCGGTTGCAGGAGAATACAATTGGAGGTAGTTGCTCTTGTGTCACTTATGCCATTGTCAAGCGGGCCATCCACACCAAAGCTAGACGCTGTCCATATCCCGACTGCAATAGCCAATTACATTTCCAGAACCTGCAGCGAACAGAATATGATGTGGAATATGGTATTTCTTCAGCCAGACGGCCAAGGCTGTTGATTTCTGATCTCTAACCGTGCCAAGGTTCCCACCACTTTGAATGACGCTAAGCGACCTTCAATGCAGGTGGCACTCCCAAGGAGTGCCAAACAGCTCAACGATAGAAACGGCTCAAAGAAAGATTTATTGCAAATGAGAAAACTTTACAATACAATGGCCAATCTCACGACCAAAAATCCCTTTAAGCTTCCATTTCTTATTTCTTTCCTTCACAACTATTCTCATCAGTTTGCAAATTTCCTTCCACTGCTTTTTAATCTTGTTATCTGCCACTCTTTGTGCCTTTTCCAGTACACGCTGAGCCTTCTCAAGCTCCTTCTCCATGGAGTCCAGCTCTGTCTGCCGAATCATCTCCTCAGCCTGATGCGCATATAGTACACCACTTTTCTGTATCAATCATAAACTGTGTTTTTGTCTTGCTGCTCGAGCAAGTTCTACAGCCTTGGTACTTTCGAGATACTGAAGTGCAAGTGCTCCAATATGTGCCATGGCTAAGCTGCCGTTTAGATATCATTGTAGGCTTAGATTAGATGATGGTGAAAGCTCTGGAAGCTCTGTGCGCAAAGAGTCAGCATGTTGTTTGAGTGACTGGAGTGTTATGGGAGTAGAAAGTATATTGTTAAGCTCTGGGAATAGGGAGAGTGTGCATAGTGGTGGAGTAGAATTACTCTGAAGGAGTTTGTTGAGAATGATATCTGGGTTGAATGGAATTAGACCTGTCTATTGGAAGGCAGAGATAATTGTTGTTGGCTTGAACGTTTGAGTGTGAATAGACTCAATTACAGTGAAAAATTCAACCTTATCGAATTGAGAACAGCCAGTTCTTATCACCATATCTAAAGTCTCAGCAGGGTAATGCCCTTATGGCTTGAAGACTACGACATCCAACGGTTGTAAAAGATAGGTGCAATGAGGGGGAAGACAAAAGAGGATGATCATATAATCATCACAAAATGTGTTAAATTCTCATTTGCAATGTGAATTGTGCTCATCTAGAGGGAGCATTCTCCATAGTCCTACCTGATGCCTTGCAGAAAACATCTCAAAATGATGCAGTCAGTCTAAGGTAGACTGATCATTCGAACATCCAGGATCAGTGACCCTAACTAGAAAGCTTCCTGCAATATCTGTTTTTGTATACCAGTTCTCTATGTGTAATACTCCCAGTACGATTATCATTGGTGGTAGTACAGTACCATCACTACTAATCATTTCAATTACTGTAACTAATTCGGGATTACTCAAACTTGCGAAAGTAAAAGGCTATTTAGACTCCCGAGTTACTACCGAGTGGTCTCTCCCAATGCCAATCCGAAACCCAGTTTCATTGAAATTATAGATGTCAATACTTTGGATGCCATTTTCTTCTCTGATTATATGATATCACAGAAACCATTTGTGTAACTCTCCTCGATGATGGGACTGCTACTTTTCAATATCCAAGGATTTGTGTTTACATATATGGTACTCAGGGTGTCTTTGTAGGAAGCAACAAGTCCACGTTTGACTGACACAAGGAGGTTCTACCAAGAGATTGGTATGTGATGAGCCAAGAATTGAGTTTGTATAAGAAGCAATATGCCAATACTGAGGTGAAATACCAAGCTCATCAAGCCTATCAAGGTACTTGTAGAGTGCAAGTTCTTGATATGCTGTCATTTTCTGATTTGTTGCCTCCCTTTGCTACTGGGAAGGGCAGCCATTCCAGTTTGCATGAAGGCAGTGTTCAGGTAGGTTATAATCATGAGCAAGAGCTGCAATGTTTGGTTTTTTTTCTTCGCTGATTTCATGAATGACTTGCTTGATTCTTGCCTCTATGTCGATATACGTTTTATTTTGCATAATTGTGGTGGGGTTGAGTAACAATAGAACAGTGGAGATAGATGGTAATCAGTTGATAAATCTTTCATTGAGCCATTTCTATCATTGAGCTGTTTAGCACTCCTTGAGAGTGCCACCTGCATTGAAGGTTGCTTATTATCATTCAATGTGGTGGGAACCTTGGCATGGTTAAAGTTTAACTTTCATTGCTACAACTACTAGTCAGAAGTGTTCATGATCTGAGACATGTGATTAATTGCGATAGAGCTATAGCAGGGCCAGTAGTGGGGTTGTGGTATCAAGGCAACAAGGATGTAGGTATGTACGTGCAAGTGAATAAGCAAAGGAATGAACAGGCAAGCCAACCACCAAATAACCTACTGTAAATTTAATTATAGAAATTTGAAATAAAGAACCTTGATACTATCTAATACTTTATATAGCTTCCCCTTGCTTCCAAAACTGCAGCCACTCTACTAGGTATTGATTTCCACAACTTCTCAAAAAGCTCCTCAGGAATTGTCTCCCAAACTAAGAGTAAGACCTGGGCCAATCTCTTCTTTACAGCTTCCTTTCCTTCTGGAGTATCTACAATCCTAGGGTTTTGCTCATGCAATCGCTTTTTAAGCTCAACTCATGTATGCTCAATAGCATTTAAAACAGCAGATTAGGGGGGGTGTTCCTCCACTTCAATACAGTTTCTCGCCAACCAATCCATAACACTATAAGCTTTGTGAACAGGAGAATTATCCTGCTGAAAGAGGATATCTTGCATGAAAAACAAGATTATTTAATGAATAACAAGAAAAAGATGTCTTCTCCAGAACCTAATATACCTGGTCTTGTTAACAATTTGGGTAATAAGAACCAAAGGGTCTTTTCTCTTACCCTAAAAGCAGCTCCAAAGTATGAGAGAAATTCTCTTATCCTTCTCCTTGTGATAGATACAATCAGCTAACCACTTCTCTGCAGGTTCTCTAAAAACTCATTTCTGTTTTCAATCCTTGGATTTCTCCAAACTGTATCCATCACTCCAGATAACTCCTTCAAAATCCTCCACTGTCCAATCCTTATGAACCGTAGCCCATTTCAATCTCTTTGCCATGTGCTTAGGCTTGAGCTTGGGTCTTGATTTGGCTAGGTATTTCTTGACATTGGACTCTCTGAGTACTCTATTCACTATTTTATATAAAGTTTATTTATTTGTCAATCATGTCCTATTACTCAGAGTAGTATCAGTGTGGCACACTTTACTAGTAGAAAGTATTACACCAGGAGCATATCTATCTCTAAAATCAGATTTGATCATTTTCTGGATGGATTTGGCTGCCTGGATGATTGTACGACATTACTAATAGCTAATAGGGGTGCAATCAGGGTGAGGGATGTTTTCCACTGAGTGGAACTCACATGCCCAGACAAGGAAGTTTTTAACTGTTGTCCAAGGCTGGCCAATGAGTTGAGCAACAAGGGCAATATTCTGGATGTAGTAGAAAAAGGCAATAATCATGCCTTTTTCAACATTCAACAACTCTCTTCATAAGGTTTTAGGAGTTCTTTTTTTTTTTGGTACTGAGGTCTTTGTATATCCAGATTGGTAAACTATAATTAAAAGATAAAGGGGTAGGTAGTCACAGCCAGAGTATAATTTGTTTAGGTATGTTATGATCATAACAGTGATACTATTCACATTCAGAGTCATGATTTGGCATTTTTGGCAAGGTAGCTTAGTAGGCCAAAAAATATGTTTCACAAACACTTCTGACTAGTGGCTGTATGTATCTTCTTTTATACTTATTTGAACTCTCTTTTTCTCCTTATTTAACGCTCTCCATTCCTTGAATCATACACATATAATTACTTCTACTTCCCATTACTCTACAGCTCTTTTAAGTATCTTTTTATCTCATTTCTTCAAGCTGACATGCTTCCTTCTTTACATAATAGGATCACATATATTTTGCATTGAGAGAAGAGAGAGAAACAATAGATAATAGCACTACCAATGAATGTGAATATATTTCTTCCTGCTTTTCCTGTTTCATTTTACTAACTTTTTAACAGTGATCCTTTTGACCTATCTGATTCCCATGAATGACCATTCAACTTACAGTTTTGTGGACCACATTTTGCTCATACCTGTTAGTATTTATTTCTCTTTCAACTTACCTTTCCCTATTGGATATTCATTGCATTTTGGAGAAGTAAACCTTTTTTGTTTATTTGTGAAGTTAGGACACATTTATGTCATTTTAGTACAAGATGGTGGTACTTGAGACTAGTTTGAGTGTAGAATTAGGGTATGTACAGGGATAAGGGTAAGGATGACAACATATAGATGCAATCTGTGTCAGCATGAATTAGGGGTTGATGACTTTGATCTTGACTAGTAACAGAATCCAAGATGTGGATGTCACTCTTGGTTAGTAATTATTATTGACAGTTAAACCTTAGTGAATTAAAAAATAATTGAACAAAACTAACTCTATTGACTCTTATATATATAGGTGAGTTGAAAGTCACAAAGAGCAAATCTGAGATCTCAACAGGAGGCTCAGATCAGGCAGAATATGCAGCTAGTACAAAGACAAATTATGGCAGAACCCCAACAGTCTCTCATATTACAGCAAGCCTTTATCACCAATCAGGTCACCTGTAATCGTGCCAAGGTTGCGGCGGTGGCCGCAACCCCCGGATGTTCATAGGCTCACAACCTGGGGCACTCTAAAGAGTGCCTGCCAGCTCAACACAACTTTGCGGCTCAACACAACTTTGTGGCTCATCATACTAACTTTGCGGCTCAATACAACTTTGTGGCTCAATACAACTTAGTGGCTCAATAAAACTTAGTGACTCAGCATAAATTTGTTACTTGGCATAACTGTTAGGTATAATAATATTATGATCCTAAATATTTTGATAAAATAAAACTTCTACAAAGAAACTACACAGACCATACATATCACAAAATTATGCTGCCAGCTCCAGCCTTCATCCTACCAAGCCAGTGAGTCGAGCCCTACGAAGAGGTTGAGAGACGAATCCAGGCAGCTATTACATTTATTCAAACCATACCCAATGAGCAAATCAACATTGCAGAAATTGCTCACAGCTATGAGATTCTTATTACCCGACTTCGTAGACGCTTACAAGGTCGCCAGTCCACACAGGAGTGTGCTGGAACCAACTGCAAACTCTCAGAAGATCAGGAACTGGCTATATGTCAGTATCTTGATCGTCTCGATTCAATTGGCACTAGTGTCCACCTCCAAATGGTCTCCAGTTGTGCCAATGCAATCCTAGCATATAGTCAAACAGACTCTGAACCTGCACCCCGAGTTGGTGATCACTGGGCACCACCCTTTCTTGACCGGCATCCTGAATACCATATTCGTAAGCAAAATACTATTGACGCAGACTGGAAAAATGCCCACCAACCCGACAATATTCGTACTTAGTTTGAGAAATACAGTCAAGTATGCCAGGAGTACAATATTCAACCACAGGACCAGTACAATTTTGATGAGACTGGTTTTCGTATTGGGATTGGTCGTGACCAATGGATCATCACACGAGATCCAAACCGACAGTCTTATTGTGGCAGCTCAACCAATAGAGAGCTAGTCACTGTCTGTGAGACTATAAGTGGTGATGGAGTTGTTTTGCCTCCTATGATTATAGTTCCTGTTGTCATTCACCAGGAGTCTTGGTATACAACTATGAGTATACCAGACGATTACCTTCTCACCACATTAGACACTGGTTACAGCAATCATGACTTAACCATGAAATGGCTTGTACACTTTCAATGCTTCTCTTCCAAATACCAGATTGGATCCTGTCAACTTCTTTTGCTAGATGGCTTTGGCTTGCATTGCACAAAGCAGTTTATCGACTACTGTGATAACCATAAGATTGTGGTGTTCTGCCTACCTCCTCATTTAAGTCATCTTCTCCAGCCATTGGATGTTGTTGTATTCTAGCCCTATAAGCATTACCATGCTGAGGCAGTTGAAGCAGCCCCATGGATGGGATGTGGGGAGTTTGACAAAGCAGAATTCCTAGACCAGATTGATTCAATTCGCCAACAGACATTCAAACCATCTAAGATTCGATCAGCTTTTCGTGCAACCAGCCTTATTCCCTTTAATCCTTCTCTTGTTATTTCGAAGTTAAGAGAAGCAGTTCCTGTATCAAGCTATCCAGCTGATCACGTTCCTGGATCCGCATCTACTAGCACTATTCCTCTTACAATTCCTAGCCTGAGAGCTCAGGGTGAGGAATTGCTGCGCGATGCGAAAGACATGTCACTGGACTTCTAACTCCATCTTAAGCTTGTTCTCCAGGGTGGACTAGCACTTGCACAATTGAGTGAATTGGCAAAGGAGCATATGGAAAACATGCAAGCTGCAGACCAAGCCCGAAGTGTGAGGCGTAGAGCTCAAAACTGAAGGTAAATGCAAAAGGGTGGAGTCCTATATGCATCAGAGGTGCGCCAAATGGTTAAAAGTAGAGAGGTGGCCGCGGTCGAAAAGGCAGAAAAACAATTGCGTAAAGCACAGAATGCGAAAAAAGGACTGATACTGCTGCACACAAACTTTTTCTTGATGCGATAAAGGCTGCATATAAAGCCAGGTGTGCTAGGCAAGCACAGCATAAGAGATTGTCTAAGCAACAAGCAAGGTTGCACAACTGAATGTATATTAAAGCTCTTTTATTATAATTTTCCAGTACATACTTCAAATGTTATATTTATCTCCCAAACTTGAACCAGTTTAAGCCACATAGTTATGTTGAGCCACCAAGTTGTGTTGAGCCTCAAACTTAGGATAGTGAGCCACAAAGTTGAGCCACAAAGTTGTGTTGAGCTGCAAAGTTAGTATGGTGAGCCACAAAGTTGTGTTGAGCCGCAAAGTTGTGTTGAGCTGGCAGGCACTCTTTAGAGTGCCCCAGGTTGCGGCCACCGCCGCAACCTTGGCACGATTATTCCCATCAAATGAAAAGAAAAGAGAAAAGATTGGCCCAAGCGAGTTGGTGTCGGACATCACGACCACTCACTCGGTAATATTACACGACTTGCTCGGAAACGGATCTACTAGAAAGACACAAGACCAAACCTGCAATCTTGCTTTTTTTTTTGCGAGCCATCTAAGGGAATTACGCAATCTGTGAGCAACAGGAGAAAGAGATGATATTTGGCTTAGCAGACGCAATAGGGAGTCTCACACCCCGGGTTCAGCACAGTTCCGGCAGGCGGTTCGCGGTTCATCAACTGCGAACTCGAAAAGTGAACCGCGGTACCAGTACCGGCTCTGGAGGTGGCACACAGGATGTTTCGGTGATTCAGAGAGAGTTGATACCGTGTGGGGATCTATAAAACAAGAAAAGCGCAATGAGTAGTGGTGAAAATTTTACAAGCTAAAAGCATCATGCATTCTGGGTCTTCAACTAACAGCCCCATCTTTCTCTTTCCAGCATTAGTCTCTCGACTACATATTTGTTTCAAACCTGCAATGAATTTATATCATGAACCAAGAGGCCTCACACCGTACTGCAATGAACCGTGCAACGAGTCATAGATCTGAACTAGGGGGTCTCACCCCCTAATGGTTATCCACAAACCCCAAATCTGGATTGGTTCATGCTATGGCTCAGCCTACAGTAGCAATCGCGTTTATATTCCCGACCGTGTGTAACACTGTCGAATTAGTGTAAGGGCCTGTTTGGTTCACTTGTTGCAACCGATCCATAGATTGAGATTCTATGGAATTTTCGTGGTTTTTCCGTAGATTCTTAATTCATGGATTTTTTTAAAGTTGTATTGCTGGAAGATTTTTGGTTGCAATGACAGGTTAAAACGAGGCCTGTTGCATGCAACAGCAGATTTGAAAAGTGGGTAATTGGGGTGGTGTTGCACTCCAGCCCTCTGAATCTATGTGAAAATTACCTCCGGAGGGAATTGTTTTTTCCATAGATTGCAGGGATAATTGCAGGGATAAAAATTCCAGAGATTGCACAACCAAACGCTCTTTTTTCACAATCCATGGATTAAGGGTCAATTCAGGATTTTATGTTGCAACGGGCGCAATCCATAGAAAAAAATCCATGAACCGAACAGGCCCTAAGTAAAAAACTAAATTTCGCTCTCCTATTCAAATTGGTGTAGTCTAGTGGTTAGTACGGTTCGTTGGGGAAATACAACTTCCGATGTGACCCATGTTCCATTCATGGTACTTGCATACTGACATCTGCAGTTTCAGAATTTTTTTCCCCAACAAGTTCCTGTTGGACGCCCAGCCGGGGTACATTATGATATGTTGAGGTAGAACGGTGCTTTATGAGGCACCCGTTTAATCAAATGAGAATACCTCTTGCGAGGGTGGCTGTACACCCCCGTCCGCAAAGTCTTTGCAGAAAGAGAAGTACATACTGTGACAGGGTCTTGGCAGCAACGAAAGTAGCAATAAAAGAGATTGCCGGGTATGGAACGACAGAATTTTATATTTTACAATAACGCCTTCATTGCTAGTAACTTGTTGGATGTCTACTAACTTATACAAGAAACCAAAATACTAGTATATTTCGAAGCTACCATTTAATACGATCTCTTGGAAGGTTGTCCTCTTCGTGTTAATCATGTATGTGGCCTCGAGTTTGGTACCTCTTGACAACACTTCGAATTGTTGATGGCGGGGGGCCGCGCTCATGAGCTATCTGCTCATAGCTCATGTCCAGATCTCACATCAAAGCGATATCGCAGTTTCGTTCGTATCGTCAACTATAGGCTTAAGTGTCCCCTGCAGTATTGGTAGTGCTGAATTTCCCTACGTCCCGCTAATTTTTAGCCACTAGTGTTAGTGTTGACCCGATACTAGAAAGGGGAGTATCTTATGGTCAGGTTTGGAAGTTTACCTGATGGCAGGACTTCCAATATGCCTGTGCGCTAAGAAGTACCCGGGATATGAAAGCGGTTATCAACTCAACCGGGCTAAATGAGCTGACAAAAGCGGCAGAATTATTCTGGGGTATTTTTCTGTCTCCCAAGCGTAACTGCTGTTCTACCATACTAGATACGATGATCGATTCCTGCCACTTCTATTTTCTATCTGAAAAAGATACTACTAGCAGAATCTTAGCGTGATGTAGGGAAATTCGGCACCATAAACGCTGCAGGAGATATTGAGGGGCCATTGTCAAACTTGATGGGTAAGTTCGTTACCCAGCGTAATCCAGACTATCCCCATCCGGCAATGCCTTGCATTGCTACTGCCGGTATAGCCAAGAACCTGCCCCGATACCTTTCTTTCCGGGCAGACTTTGCGAACGGGAGTGTACTCGCGCTGCCGAGTTGCTGTTGGACACTTTGTATACGAACTGAGGTATCTAACTGCAACTTGGTACCTCGAGTACGGTAAAAATTCCTTCGTTCACTTAATTGGTTTTATTGAGTTATGGAAATTGAGGCCTCGATTGTCGGGATTTACGCGGCCTGCTACCTACCCATTAGAGGGGTTTAGCCACACCGTGCAAAGTGTTTATTGTGCTGTTGCTAGAGGCAACAAGCCCAATCACCATAGCAACTCCACTAGTGTAGGTGTTGATATTTTGATCTGCAATGCACGATTTGTTAAACGGTATTGCATAGTACGGTGTTCCGCCCTGTGTATGCCTGTAAGCAAATACCTTCTCCCGGTTAGTATGTGTTGATACCAAGAAATCTGGCACAGTAAAATTTCTACCCTCCAAAATCAATCTTCAACCATTCTTACTGGACCATCACTATTTCATACATATACTCCTCCTCCTACCCAATACTCCTGCTGCTACTCAATAATGGAACCTCACAACATAGATCAATATGACTCTGATCTATCTTATCCTCCTAGTTTTCAGTTCCCAACCAACCAAAGTACCACTGTCTTAGATATCATTGTCTCAGATGTCCTGCCTCCTACTCATCTAACCCTTCATGAGCACCAAGACATACAGCTACCATAAGGCATCACTCTCAATAATTACTATCGGCCTGAGGGTAGTGAGCCCTCCTGACAATGAGCTAGCTTAACTGAGAATGAATGGCTACAACTAGTCTAACTTTGCTGTACTCATGGAGAGGAGTATTTGCAATGGAAGGAGAAGTTTTGGACTTGTCGGAGAGAAGAGTTCAATACCATCACTAGTAAAACTATTGCAAATGCCCAATGGATTGTCATGTGTATGCGGAAATTGTATATCACAAGATTGTCAAAGGTTAGTCTAAGAACTGAGGATTATTTTTTGGTATGCTTGGAGACTTACGATTGCACACAGGATACTCAAGCCTCAGGTACAGTTTTTGTAGAAACAGAACTGGACTAAGGTTTAAGTATCTTGAATGATTGGGTTATCTGAGTAGAGGAGACTAAGCTGATAACAAATCATGTAGGGGAGGTGGAAAAAAGAGACCAGGAGTAAGCAAAGCTAGACTGTGAGAATATGCTATTATTGATGTCGAAAAAGCGAATTTTCAGAGAAGCTATGGCAGCCCTATCTGAAAATAATGATACCAAGGCTGACTTAAGTGACACCAATGATAACTAGCAAATCCAGAAAAGAAAGAAAGTGGAAAATACATGTGATGGAAAGTGCAAATTATAGGATCTAGGGATGGCTTTGGATGAAAAGTATATCAAGCAAGTTGATTGTTTGGTAGAGGCTTTACATTTTATAAGTCATGCTTTTAATTCCAGAGAGGATGCAGTGGATAAGGAAAAAGTAATAGAGCTTGAGAAAGAGATACAGACTGTATGCAAGGAAGTAGCAGAGCTTAAAGATGTAGTAAGGGATATGTCCTCAAAGGTAGATTGTATCTTAGTACTTCTGGAAAAGAATAATTGATTGATTACTATTCTCCTTCTCCTACTACATTTCTCTAAGTCCTACATGAATTATGAATCCACTTGCCCTCTACCCTCTACATTTTCCTCTATCATTTTCTCCTGTACTGCCAAATTTCACTCTGCATTTCACTCTGCATATACCTCAGTACAGGTTACTGGTATGATAAACCTGAACATTTGAGTTTGAATTTAGTATGGGTACTCAGATATGCAGATATGCACAGACAATTTTCTGAATACTCAGAAGTAAGTGAAGTAGAGATGCCACTCATATGAGAAAAAAAACAAAGAAATCCTGCCCCATTACCTTGGGTCTGGGGACCTCTGAAGTCTCTTAATGGAAGCTTAATGGAAAGTTAGTTTATGCTTCCTTCAGTTTTTCTTATTATGGTTTTCCAAAAGGTCATTGCAAGGTCTGGGCTCTATAAACTTCAAGAATTTGAAGATTTTTTTCATGTCTCAAAACCCTTGAGACTGAAAATTGTAGAGATTGTGAATTAAAACCTCAGTATATCTGATTCCTTAGAATGAATTTTCTAGTAAATTTTCTAGTATGACTTGTTAAAAAGATGGCGTGTTAAAAAGTTCTTGTAATTTCTGAAACTATGAAAAAAAAATAAAGGGAGAAAATGGAGGGAGAAAAGGCACAGACTACAAGCTGTAATAGGCTTTTCAAAGATCACAATAGGTTGAACATTAGATTGATGAACAATAAGTTGAGTTTGCTTGGGTCGAATATTCATTGACTTTGAGTATGTCAGGTCAATGCTTTTCAACTTGGGTTAACTCATCAGATAGGAATGGGATGGGTTGCCATCCAGAGCAAAATCCGAGAAATTTGTATCAGTCCGATCCTAAGGAAAAGACAAATGGACTGGATATTTAGGAATACTACTAGTGAATTATAATTTAATTTCTGACACCAAGCAGGTAGTCTAGCTATCGAAATTAGAAATAGCTAGTCATAATACACACTACATACATATTCTTCCTAGCTTGGAGGAGAACAAGTAAACTTATCTGATACAATATTTCCTCCTTTCAAACAAGTATACATGTTAGTCAGTAATGTAGAAACAAGATAGTAAGTAGTAACAGGAGATAACATGATTTTAGAGCCCTTCTTGTAATTATTAATTTCCCAAAAATTGATATTTAGGCCAAACCCCGATTCTACAGATTGTTATAGGGTAGTCCAACCGTAGATAGGGCCGGTAGGTCTAGGCCGTAAGCTTCTTGAAATAATGTAAGGTAGGATAAAACGAAGATCGTTAAGGTAGGCTCGTATTTCCCAAAGGTTTAGAAAAATATGTGTAATAATGTTTTTTCATGCGTAAGTTAATAAATATATTAATAAGATCTCTTCTCCATTGCTTGATGTTTCTGATAGCTGGGAGTACCTCGATATTTATATTCCGCATCTGGGTTATCGCGGGCTACATTCAACTCCCATACTATCTAAGTACCTTCATCGAAAACCTCTTAATTTTCCTAAGTGCGAACACTCTTGACCCTGAGAATATTTGCCTTGCTTAGCTTTGATCTCTTCAAACTCCTATTGTTTCTGGGGGGTGTGAACACCCCTCCAGTAGGTAGCCTTCGATCTCTCCACTATATGAACTTAATTTGAGTATGCCACCCTAATGGCAACTAAACCAATTGTTCTGCCTCAAAACATAAAGTGATCAGCTTTAATGAATGAGCACGGCCATTGTGTTGCATATTGATATATCACAAGGCCCATTGGATATATAGGGTTTTTTGCTCTGGATCGAGCCAATAGCTTATCCAGTGAAAACCTCTCATACCGATTCTCGAGTAGGCTCTCTTGGGGCACTACTTCTTTCAAAGCAGGAGGCTCAGACTAATAACTTCCCGTCAGTGTTATTAGATCACGATGCTCAGGTCATTATCTAGTTGGTAGAAAATATCTCATACGAGAATGTTTTATTAACTAGAAATAACTATGTCATGTCAGGGATTTGAACATGTGACCTATCCCTAGAATCACGTGATCCACTGACTAGACTATTCCATATGCCTAACACAGATATCCTAATACTTGACTTAAGGAGATTGGCAGCTTCCTTAGTATGAGAGAGGGGCACACCAGGTACCAGGGATCAATAGGGGCTCATAATACCAAATGAGGACCAATACGCTAAATCCCCATAGAGATAATACCTCTGCTGCTCTATACCATCTCCAAGGAGGTCATGAAGTATTGCTTCTAGCCCAGAGTCATTCCAGATCATCCAGTCACCACTTGGTCCAGTATATGATCTATGTAGACTTGACATAATTTCATCTTGTGTCATTATAGACTGAAATTGGAATCCATGGGATTTCTTGTGGTTACTGTAATAAGTAGCCTGATTTTCTCCAGGATGACAAAATGGACTCATAGTTCCATCAATTCACCCCCAAACACCTCTTCCTCCAATAACCTTCTCGACTGCATTGGCATATCCTGAGATCTTACCTAAAGTAAGACATCTGCTATCCCACAAAAGTACGCAGCAGAATCTCTGACAAAGGTACATCAATTTATCATTAAATACTAATGATATATAGCTTCATGAGTGCTCAAAAATCTTTACTTCATCCTTCAATTGTGTACTATCAGCTGATAGGTAATGCTACAATATACATATCGCAAGTTCAGGTAATGGTCACCGACAGTTACACCTTGGTATATTCTGTATCCCTAGAATTGGGATCAAAGTACAGATTTCTTGTTTACTAAATCTGGTATTTCTATTCGCTTTCAGGCTAAGCTAGCCACTCCAGATTCTGGTGACCCTCAGATTCTGGCTGGCATGTAAATCAACCTGCACATCACAATAGATTAATCTGCACAAGTCCCTATACAATACATGATGGCTGATTCCTGTGAATATGCAATACAGCAAGTACTTGAAGCAATCAAGATTAGTATGAGTCAGCAGAAACCTTGCCTGTAGTTTAATATTAGCTGAAGAACTATTCAAGGTCATTATTACAAACCTGGCATGGTTTGTAATAGTTTCACATAACATACAATGGTCTTTTATTGTATTTCATTTGTTAAAGGTTTTTGCACCTGACTCAGTTGAGTCATATGAGGTTATGTTTTTGCACTATGACTCACATACGAGTCAAAGGATCTCACATAACTCACAGTGGTGAGTCATAATAGCCAGTTCTCCTCCTATTTCACTGTCACTTATAGTTAGTGGAAGCAAGTGTGATGCTACCGTCTTTCTCTTTTTTCTTTTTTCTCAATTTTAGAGCAATTTTAGAGTGATATTTGATGACCAGGTATGAGGTAGAAATTCAGAAAACTATCCTCTGTGTAGTATACAATAGAAAACATAAGCTACTATGTTATTTTAATAGAAGCCTACAAAATCAGCATTCTGTACAATAGAGTCTAAAGATATACATGATAAATCAGAATCAGATTCATCCCCCAAATCCTCATCCGTACCATAATTTTCAGTATCTTGAGATGGTATATTTCCAATCCCACTACCTGGTTGTCTCATTTCATGTTCCAACTCCAAAATTGTATTTGCACTGTGTAATAGCTGTGGATTGATCACTGAAGTATTGAAAATAGCAGGTGGTTCAAGTAAGGTAAGAACCTGGAGGAGGTCTGGTGGTGGTAGGAGTGATTCTAGATCATCGGGTGTTGGATTCTTCTCAGGGTCCAGAATTGGTATTAACAAGGTAGCTGGAATGGTTTGCCCTTGAGACTGTATAATCTTGACCTGTTTCTTGCATTCCTTCTCAGCCTTCCGAGCATCAATACCATGCCGATTGAGAGCCACCTTTGCCTTATTGATTGTAACTTTGATATCTTTTGTTGATTGCTTAATTGCGGTTTGCTTCTTCTTCTCTTCCTTCTCATTCTTCCGCATTCGAGCTTCTTGAACAGTCAGTATTCCACCCTTTTGGATGATGCGGTGGGAGTTCCTCTTGCAGGTTTCTTCAGTTCAGATTCTTTCATGAATATTATTGTATGTCTCCTCCTGAATTTGAGCCTTAGTCAAAAGAACTTGTGTTCCTTCAGCCCATTACTTAAATCGATCTTTGGCTTTAGGAAGGAATATTGCTGCTCGGTCTACCTATTCTTGTATTCCAGCCTGTGACTTAAAATATATACTTGGGGGGTGAGAAAGATCTGATACTGTATCTTCAGCAGCAATTGCTTGACTACCATCTCCCAACCCATGAACTTCATAGTTATCTGCTCCATGAGGTTCTCTTCCAGATACAATGGTCATCTTATTATAGTAGTGTCGCATCTTCTTTATAGCATTCTTATAGGAGACTGGGAACATGCCAGAATTTTTGGAGGAATTCTTTATTGTATGAGATTGGAAGGTTTGTTTGCAGATAGTGTCTAAGTCTCAGAAGAAGGAAGAGATCGTATATTCAATATCAAGAGATGTTAAAGCATGATGGATGGCTTGCTTGTGGTAATGCTTTCAGGGACAAAAAACAACAACATTGAGAGGCTGGAGAACATGAGTCAGATGAGATAGAAACTCAAAGGGAATGATATGGTTCTCATGATACTTGATTATGAAGTCATTCTGGCAGTGAGTAATATGCCCATCAACAAGAAGCATATGGTAATGTTTGTCAGGACCTGCCTCTATATGCTTAATAAAGTGATCAAGCCAGGCTAGGGTGATATTTTCATTGGTGTATCCTGTAGGTGATACAGTAATTACCTCCGCTCCAGTCAGGTTCTCATGAATCCAACTTTCCATAATCTTCTCCCCTGGACAGATAATAACAGGAGGTGATGGGGGAGTTCCATCTGCACATATTACTTCAATAATTGTAAGAGACTTCCAATTCTCTAGTCTGGCAGTATATAGTTCCTTCACCTCAGTTGGAACAACAATGATCTCTCCTGTTGGACATACAATTCGAACCCCAGATTCATCCATATTGTAGATATATCTGGCACAGTGGATGCCATAGTGATCAAGGGTATCTTGATAGTTGGTGAAGAACATTTTTAAATCTTCCTCTGTATAAGTGGTAATTCTGGCTCTCGCAATTGGCTTTGTCTTAATTGTATGATGAGTAGAATTCTTTTTAAGCTATTTGTGGAACTAGGAGATTGATGGTTGACTGCATTTTTCCTGCTGTTTTAGGTGGCAAATTGCAGCATATATAATGGATGGTGTTGCTCCAATTCCCATCTCCCATTGCTCATAACAGTAGAGGTGAAGAGCCTTCTCTTGAGCTGTAGTTATGATAATATTATTACCCCCATATTCATTGAAGGTCCCACAAGAGTTTCCATGTTGATGCTGGTGGCAAAGGTGATGCATCCGGAGGGATGAAGCATTTACCTAAAATCAATCAGCAAACACTTTTTTTTGCAGCATAATACGCTATTTACCTGAAATTGTGCTGCTGCCACATTTGTTGTGCGGCTAGGGTCTTCTTGTTGCCATTCTAGAGCTTGACTTAATCGCTTCTTTAATCTCTGGTGAGTTGTTTCTGTAATGTCTGCCATAGTCGATACAGATTGGTAGTTTTTGATTTGGAGGAGTAGAATCGCATATATGTTCAAAGATGAAAAAGAAGCTTAATGTAAAGATGGTTCATCACTTGTCTACATTATTTCTGCTTACAAAGTTTTTTTTTCTCAAATTGTATTACCAATTATCACTCTCAAATTGAGAAAAATGAAAAAAAAAATGAAAAAATAACTGTGTGTGTGTTGCGCTTGCTTCCATGTCACACTTGCTTCCACTGACTATGAGCGACAGTGAAATAGGAGGAGAACTAGCTATTAGTTGTTTATGTTTCAATTTGATTGCTATGTTAAGCGTTGACTGATATGTGTGCATATGAGTCATAAGGACTAAGAGGCATGACTTTGTTTATACAAGTTATGAAGTTTCACACATGACCCCTTTAAGGTAATGGGACCTTTGCACATGACCAAGTATGGTCATGAGGTTATATGTTATGTGAGTGAATGAGTCATAGTTGTGACTCATTTAATTTGTAAGTGAGTTGCTAGAAGAACTATATAAGGAGGTTTGTAGAATGTAATAGTTAGTTCTTCATGCAACCACCTAAGTTATTTCCTATCTTATAAGTTATCAATAAAACTCCTTACATTCTTTATCTACAAAAGACCAACTACCACGAAGGAAGAACAAGATCAATACCAGTTGGCGCTATAAGGACTTAGTATTGGCAATGTTCAACATCTAAGATGTGGCAGAAGACAACTAAGTATTTGAACTGTAGGGGAAGTTGAAGTAAGTATTTCACCAACTAATAGAAGAAAACAGAAGTCATTGCCTGTTGCGAGATATAAGGTAGGATAGATCCCTAGCTGATTGTAACAGTCATTGGGTCAGAGCCACCACTTCTTGTGCAAGCCATACCTTTATGCAAAACTTGATCACAGACCAGGAAGATTTTCTTGTTAGGTGGATCTTGGAGCAAGAACAGCAAGGCTTTGCACCATCCCTTACCCATGTTTATGAGATGACAGAAAAGATTATACAGTCTGGTGGAAGGAGTATTGTGATAGGAAAGAGTTGGGTGCCATGGTTTTTTGACATGACATCCAAATGTTGCTATGCTCTTAGGAAAGCCAATTCAATTAAATCAGATACATGGAATACAACCAAAGCTGATCAGGTAGTTCTTCAATCGATTTGATATGGTATGTGCATGCTATAGAATTCAGCAAGAGTATATCTGAAATGTTGATGAGCATGGCATTGCACTGGGAGTGTGTGTCTATACTTGTATCATTGACAAGGCTGGAAAAAGGCATACCTATACACAATCTCCACAGACTTGTGAATGGGTATCAATTATTGAAACTATCAATGCTAGTGGTAAGCACATCTATCCTGTAGTGATTTTCAAGGGTCAAAATGTTCAAACATTATAGTTTGAAGAAGACAATCTGCCAAATTGGTTAATTGCAACCTCAGGCAAGTGATAGATAACAAATGGGATTGTGATACGATGGCTCAGGGTGGTTTTTCTACCAGAAATAATGACTCAGGCAGTAAACCAACATGGTATACCCTACCAGTGCATATTGATTCTTGATGGGCATGGAAGTTATATTCAGCTTGACTTCCTTTGCGAATGTCGAGAAGCTAATGTTGAGCTTTTATTCCTTCCACCCCACTCTAGCCATATCCTTCAGCCACTGGACCTTGCTAACTTTGCTCCTCTAAAGGCACATTATTGTAAGTGTATCATAGATCTTGCTCAGTATAATGATGCTGCACCAGTGAAGAAGCAGTACTTTATCAACTGCTACCAGCAGGTACGAGAGGAAATGTTTAATCCCTGTTACCTTCATGTGGGCTGAAAAGCTATTGGACTCTTTCCTTGGAATCCGGTGAAGGTCCTAAACTCATCACAAGTTCATTCTATTCCCACAGCCTCCAACCAGACCTCTGAGCCAGAGTCTCCTCAAACCTTCACGTGATTACATACTGTTTCTAGCTCTTCTTGGTTCTCCTATGATCTATTTCACACTCCTACCCATCATTGCAATCTTCACCTTTCAATTAAATCCCTAGAAGCAACTGAGGTCATGACTAGGGATCTCAGAACTGTTTTGAACAAGACAAGTAAGGCCTTCAGTTACCTTACTACCCAGCATGCCTTCATCCAAGCCTTAAACCAATAGTTATGGCAACAATTAAAAGACTTGAAGGATAAGCAAAAGAAAAGGAAGGTTCCAGTAGATCCAAATCTTCAATTTGTAAATATAGAAAGTATTAAGGGGGCTATGGAAGAGACAGCAGCACAGGAAGACTGGATTCAGGCTAGAAAACTGGAGGAAGAGGCAAGGCAAACCTCAGCAGCACTTATTGCAGTTGATATGAAGCATTTTATGTCAGAATGGCAGGTTTAATAGCTCAGAGCTGTTTCATGTAATTTTACTTTGTTGTTGTTGTGGAATGATTACATCAATACAATCGACTTCATATTTGTTGAGTGGCCAGAATCTGGGGTGGCTAGCTTATACTAATTACAAATTATAAGTAGCACTTGGCAAGAACCATACAGGAGGTACTCGATAAAGTCCTGATTATCATGGAAAAAATGAGGTCCCAAATTATCCAGCGACCAGTTTGGTTGTCTGAGATAACTTATGACTGGTCGTATATGATTATCCCTCCTCTTTTCCTTCACTTCTTTCTCCTGCAATCTTTTGAGTCGTAAATGTCTTCCTGTTATATAATGGTAACTAACTGATGCTGATAGGATAATAGCAATTCGTTTTTTTGTATTTATCTTGCTACATTGTAGAAGAGGAAGAGGAGAGAGATAGGGTAGTAGGCCCGGGTTGTGTGATTGTGTAATAGGATATGCTTGCTTGAGGACGACTCACTATAACGGCCTGAAAATTTATGATCGTTGGCTTAAATATACGATGAGCAATGTGACTTGTTATCTCACTTTCCACGGTTACATAACTAAGAGTAACCCTAATTTAGCGCAGGTTGGCTAAATCCACACAGTCAACTATCCTGTTTTCTTGGAAACTAACTTGGAATTTTAGCACTATTTTAGCACGAAATGCTGGGAGCACGGAGTGCTAAACCCCTCTATTGCTATGGAAATCTGGCGAAACCAGGATTGACATTAGCGGGGCACTAGACCCGCATTGGGTCAAGTGTGCAGCCAATGGTGGTTGAATTAAGCTCACCCCCGTTCCCGTAACAATCTTGGCTAATCAAACTAGGGGCTCGAGTTACCAGCCACACATTAGCAACAAGGACTAGTCCGACTTTGATATGATTACGGTATTCTGGTGGGACGCTACTCAAGGGTTAAGGGCTCACTTTGGTTACTCGGAATATCACTCGATATCGCACTCAACTTCATCTAAGTAGTATGAAAATGGACACGGCCAAGGTTCATAGGATATCGATAATCTACTTTGAAAAGTCCTCTCAACCTTCCGAGTCTGGGCAGTGAAAAAAAGAAGAAAAAAAGTACCGTCTCCTCCGGCATCACGAGATTCTCGAGTCGCGAGAGTGGCTGCATAAAAACAGGAATAAAAGCAAATATACGGAAGCGTGCATGTACCCGATACAAGACCTGGCCTAAAATAGAGAGTGTGATTTTAAGACAAACAGTGGAAGTAAACAGCGGTCTACAGTACCATGGAGCCTGGAATGAACGTTTACTACTGATATGTCAACACAGGTGCTCAGACGGGAAAAAACGCTACGAAGAGGGTAAGCGACGCCACCACTCTTGCGACTCGAGAATCTCGCGACACTGGAGGAGATTGTACCCTAACCACAAGTTCCCCCCTCTCCATAAGCGAATGAATGATTGAGCAAATCCATCCATCTATTCTACTAGTGCAGCCAATAAGTATTGCAGTCACGTGCCTTATCTAGGGCATTGCAACCAGAACCCTCACTAAATCTTTCTTATCAGATCCATGTGACTGTCATATCTACAGGCCACACTCGTAAAGGGAATGAAGGAGCCACCGCTCTCCCTCCTTTCTCCTTTCTCCTTTCTCCTTTCTCCTTTCACCCTACCAGATCACATGGGAATACACCACCGCCCCCCACCCTGACTCGATTTTAATTACAGTATTCAAGTTTGAACTTATATTACAAGTCAATAATTGCAGGAACCTGCTTGGTCGCCTGAATTCACAGCAGGCTAAAGGTCTTTCGGCTACCCACGCCTCCAACCTCCAACGCATACTCTTTCTCCATCTCCAACACGCCCTCCTTCTCGAACATATACAGTCCCCGGAACATTTTTTTCTGTATTGAGGAATCAACGCAAAACCGGACCTCTCAGGTTGTGCAAGGTTGCTTGCTCTGAAGTTATTTGACAACAGCGACAACCTCATATCCACTAAGATCAGCTCGAGGGCATAGAAACCGTATGTTTACCGTATTGATTTCGATCAGGTTTCCCTGCTCAAAGGCCTATACCTTTCTAACTTTGCTGTTAGATGGTCTCGGGAATAATATGTTGTGATGTCGAGAGTATTTCTGATGCAGGGCGGGAACTCGCAGAAGTTAAGAGGGGTTTGACCCGTGCTGTCCAGTCTGTGGGAAGTGTTCAAATTAGGACTTATAGCAACCCGGAGAGGGCGTACGCAAATGGGTCTGGGTTTTCGCTCCTGAAGTCAATAAAAGAGATGGAATCCCAAATACGGGTATTATAAACCCGGGACAAGGAGAAGCAAGCGAGGATGGAAGCCTTCGAGGAGGAGGTCACAGTTTTACGCCCGTTAAAAGACTCTGCTATTGGAATCCGAAAGCGCTTTTTTGGGACGTTTCTCCGTGGGAAGGGGTTGGACGGAGTAGGAGGTCCGGCGGTGGTTCAAATGGGGAACGCTATTGCCCATTCCGGCGATGTTGTCACCGATGTCTGTCTTCTCAAAAATAGGTTGATAGACTACCCAGGTGCTTTCACCATGTTGTATGGCCTTGAGTGGCGCATGGCGTCCGAGCTTCTGGGTATGCAGATTTATTTCCAGCCTTAATTGCTTACAACTTTTTCTAACAATGCCCTTAGGATACCCCCACATGGTTGAGGCGATGAACTGGCGAGCAACAATCCTTTGCGACAAGCATGCTACTTGGAGAAAAGAGGCCGATTTCAATAATCTTATTCTTTGGACTCGAAACGTCACCCCTCCCGAACTTGTGGAATTTCGAAATGACTCTATCGGGAAGACCACTGGAAAAAGGTTGTTTTTAAACATACTACGGAACTAACTGTTCAGATGAAATTGAGTAAGGACACATCTCTAGGCGGTGTGGATAGTGGGTTTCAGTGATCCCAAGCGGCCAGTCCGACCCATGGTCTGGCCTGCAGGTCGGCAGTCCGGCCAATCCGGCCATGATTCTAAAGAGCCTGGGTCAGTCCGGCTTAAATTATTTCCGGCCGCCAGGCCGAAGCTGCCAGATGCCCAGGTTAAACCGCCAGATGCCCAGGTAAAGCCCGTAGATGCCCAGGCTAAGCTTTTCGCATACCACTTATTTTTAATTCGACTGCATAACCCACAGATACCCAAGCCATCCATAGATATCAAGCGGATATGGAATCACAATGTATCAGCCACATACAAAGCTTGCAGGCGACCCAGGCCTGGCCCGGCTTTAGTTTTGAAAAGCCGCTTTCCCACAGCCCGGCCCGGCCATCCCGGAAAAAGCCTGGGTCAGTCCGGCCGTACCCAAAGCCGGATGGACTGGCCGCTTGGGATCACTGGTGGGTTTCTGCTAATTGGCTATAGAGGGTGTGGGTTTGTTGGCTTGTCGAGTTGTCTGGTTGTCTGGTTGTCTGGTTGTCTGGTTGTCTGGTTGTCTGGTTGTCTGGTTGTATTTTTTCCTTTTTTGTTTCTGGCAGTGGTATTGTTGTTTTAGGCGTTGTGGAGGTACTCGGAGATGGAAGTCCAAATCGAGCATGACAAGGAGAGGACCTGAATCTCGGGAATCTTACAGATTAGGAATTAGAAGAAACGGGGGGGGACTAGAAGGTTAAAACCCAGAGCAGTTGCATTCAAGCGACCCATTGGTACTTTTGCAGAAAAATTGAGCTCGGTACACTTTCAATCTTTTTTTTTTCCCCCTTACTAAGTCACGCTTCCTGTTTGTCCACCGATCTGATATTCATGATACCAGTGATGACTCTCCTGCAATAACTCAAGTTCAATGGAGACTTATGATCTCAATATCACTCAGAGTCCCTACTTCCTAAAACCATACTGTTGAGAGAGTTTTTAGTCCCCAGCCTATCTGCGTCAGACTCTAGGTAAAAACAGAATAAAAGGTCTTACCCTAGGAAAATTGTGTGAGAGCGATGTTGCTGTAGATTTCTTGCACGGAATTCTATCACCTCAACCCTGTTGCTTTTCCTAGAATGATATGTAGGGTTGGACAATATGTGCTAAGCAGCGTGAATTGTTATCTCCCTTGATACACACTCTCCATGATTCCCTCATTTATACCAGTTAGCAGAGTGTGTACTAGGGTGTGGACAAAACTCGTGTCCACTGCCATTACAAGATGCGGAATTTGTATTAGAGCTAAGCTGGATTAGGGAATTCTAGTGATAGCAAGCGAGGATTTTTGGGGTGGTGGCAAGAAGTCGGGACCGGTGACACAAGCACTTTTGCTGCATTTGCACTTAATTCAATAAATTTATTCTAGCTAAACCTAACCGGCATTAGTGAGCAATACACCCTGAGAGTATGCACAGGTATAGCCTCAGAAATTGTAGAGGGGATGTGTGTAGCCTCTATCACTTCCAATTTTTTAATTGGCTCACCATAATATGCCTATAAGGGAGTAAGATAAGACATAATTAATGATGTTAGGTAGTAGTGTTAGCATTGATAAGCAAGTTCCGACATGGGAAACAGACTTGGGGGACGGAGTAGGATGTGGCACATCATTGTCTGAGGAGTGCTGGCCTGTAGTTCTTTTAGAAGTAACTTCTCCCTTGCTCACTAGATTGAACGAAGGAATTTCAGACAGGAAGACACCATAAGTGGAGCAGTCGAGAATAGAATAATATCTATAAAGGCTAACAGTGGAAAAATAGGAAAGAAATGATAGAGGGGGCCTGAGCAGATAGAAATAATATATTGGAGTACTTGGATCTCATTACTACTGAGGTAGCAGGGATGGTATGAACCAAAAATCTTCCCCCAATATTATCAGGTAATAAGCCAATATCCTGCCAGTCCATTTATGGTTGAAAAAGGCATGAACTCCACCAGTAGCTAAATACTATGAGTTGGAAAATTGATGGCAATAGTGAAATAGCAGGTTGCCTGGAGAAAGAAAGGGAAAGAAATAGGAGTGAAGGCTATACTGCTCTCATTCTTGGGCCCAGTAAGAGTTAAGCATCTATGAATAGAGGAAATACTGAAGCCAATATGGCAATTGAAAATGTTCAGGATACTTCTATGATTGAAGAGACAATACAGAGATGGCCCCTTACTATAGCAATCAAAGGCAATACACCACTCCTGATAGAGAATTGCATGTAGGTATAGTATATACTAGTATAGATAAGTTGAATGCAAATGTCTAAGGTGGAAATTCTCATACAAAGTGTCCTACTTCAATGAAAACATCAATAGGGAAAGGTAGAGAGAGTGTGTGATTGGCTAATACAATTATTTTTGAAGTAATTTGAGACCTCATGCATGTTTTATGGTCCAAGAAGCAGTCACCAAAGAGGCAAGATTATACCCATCATTTCCAAGTATCGTAATTTGTAAACATCAGCAAAAATATTATCTTGCGCACGGTGCGTCCTGTGCGTTTGACGCACAGGGTGCCCATAACGATAACCGTTAACCAGGACGTACTGTCGAGCCGACGTCGCGTCCTGACGTCGAGTCGTGCGCCTGGTGCATCCTGACGGTATCCGGGCACGGACCCCTATGCCAGGTGCGCCCTGACAACTCTGATTCTGCACTCTTGTGTCCTAACAACGTCTGATCCTCGGGTATTGCATCCTAACAACGTCTGATTCTCGGGTGTTGCATCCTAACACCATCTGATCCTAGCCTGTTGCGTCTGGACGCTACTTGATCCTAAGCTCTTACATTGTGGCGACACCTAATTCTGGCGTCTTCCACCCTGACGTCGCATCCTCACCTGTGTGCATCGGGATTCCACGATACTCACGATGCACGCCTTGGCGCCGCCTATCATCAGGCTTTTCCATCCAGATTCTTTCTAGGTGACGCTCCTCTCGTCTGGATCCCCCCCTGCATACACAATGCGCCCAGATTTCACCTCGACCGCGACATCTCATCTTGATGCTACTACTTCATGTCTGGACCTCCTCAGGATGCCTTCCAAAGTGTGTTGAATTACCCCTGACGCCGTCTGCACATTGCGCCCAGTAGTGCCCAATCTTCCCAACTCCCTCCTGATATCCGATATACTACATTGTGATCGCCCTGACACCCTCCGGATGGCTGCTTTTCATAGATTCTATGGTGAATATCGCCCTGATTATTCCTTTGCACTACGTCCTTTGGTTTCTATTGTAGTCTCGTCATAGTAAGCTAAATCAAATCTATTACACATAATCTTTACATGTTCTTAATTCCCCTTAATCACCCTCGGTGACGGTCCCACCCCCCCACTTGTCATCGTCCGGCTTACAATGACATCACCGCTAGTGCTGCTTGTGCTTCCTGAGAATCCCCAAGGCTCAACGAGACCCTCCGAGATAGAGAAGGGATCCCCGCTGGTGCTGCTTGCGATTCCTGAGAATTCCCAAGGCTCAACGACACCCCCCGGGATAGAGAAGGGATCCCCGCTGGTGCTGCTTGCGCTTCCTGAGAATCATCTGGACTCAGAGGACCCAAACCTTGTAACTGAAGCTCCCAGGGTACCGCTGTCTGGCTCAAGTCACACCAGCTGTCAGTTTCGGGTGACGGATTCCGACGTTCCTGATGTCCCACTAGGTCCAAGTTCCGGTCATTAGTGTGTCGCGGTACAGGCTGTGTAGAAGTGTGGTTGGATATCTGACTCTCGAGCTCAGCGCTTACGGCTTCCCAATCGTCGTCGTATCCTTCATGGCGGTCCTGCTGCACCCCGTGAACTTGCGCAACCCTCTTATCGATTGTTACTCGAATATTTTCGACAATCATATCCTGGATCCTCTATGGGCACTTACCCCAAGTTTCTTTTTGCCGGTCAAAAAGGTCTTGTATGTTTGGTAACAGGTTAGCCACCCCGGTCGCGAATGAACAGTTGGATGATTCGGAGACTCACCCCCGGCTCCCTCAGGCTTGAAGTCCCTGGGCTCCTGATATATCCCTGTTTGCCATGTATGCAGTGTATGGCAGATTACGGTGCACGTCAAGCAGATCATAGTGCCATTGATGCGCGCAAGAAACCCGGGATCCACAATACCTTGCATCTTCTTCCCTGCAAAGTACTTACGGAAAATCGCCTCAGGAATCTGGGGCGCAAGGAATCGTAATGTCAGGCCCTGGGTTACGTCCAATTACAGTCAGTAGTGGTCACTATGTGGTAGGCGTCTGGTGGAGACAAACATTGTACCCTCTCGGGTCGCACATAAACCTGTCCCGTTCCAACAGATAATCGACCCTGCGCGCCATAACTGTGGGATCGTCCGGTAGACTGTATAACTCCATAATCTCTTTCTTCACCTCATGTACAAACTGGGATCGTACCCCAGAGTGTTTTTGGCGTATCTTTCTAGGTTAGTATTGCATTCTGCGTTGCGTCATATCTGTCTGAGTCCACTTACCAAACCTATGCACTGCTCTGAGGGTTGGATGTTTTTCGGCATCTGCAATATTAGCAAGCGCGGCATCCCAAACTTTGTGCACCCGGGCCGTCAGAGCAACAACATTCGGGAGTGGCTGCTCAAGCAGGATGTACCGTAGAATCAGAGTCTTCGCATCATCTAATATGGCCCTTTCTGCACCTGTCACTTGATTTCGCCGAGAGTGAGGAGCTGGACTAGAGATCAGGGTACCAGACGCAGGACCATGAATGCTCCCCAGTGGGGACGATAACCGTGCATCACTCGATGATGGGAACATTGGAGGACTGTAGGCTCTCCACCGAATTATGTGTCCAAGATCCGTGGTCGTACGCTGAGCAGGACCTATCTCCTGAGACCCTGATGTGGTCGAAATGCGTATAGTTCTCGCCCGATTGTCTCCCTTTCTGTTAGCTACTTGTGAGCCATGATCACGTCTTGATCCGGGGCCATCTGCAATATCGATGCCTTCCCCATCAGGTTCGGTGTCTGATTCTGTTTCGTCTGGTCCGTGTGAGATTTGGTACTCATCACTACTATCGTCTGATAGATGCACTGTTTGGGTATTTGGTTGATCATTGGGTTCAGTTTCGGGTTCTGCATGTGCCGTGGTCAGCATTGTGCCCCTCCGTTGGCGCTTCGGTGCTCTTCCTAGTAGGCTTGCAATCAGGGGTGGAGAAGAATCCCGAGTTGAGGACGCGTCTTGAGATTCGTTTTGACGTGTTCTGGATCTCCCTTTTCCGGATCCCATGGTACCGGGTTGCATGTCGCATCTACCTCTGTATAGATTGCCGACTCGGGGCGCTGGCTGACTGCGTGTATTGGCCTGTTGCTTATTCATGGTGTAATAGGGTAGTTAGAGTAAGGTAAGTTAGGATTCAGGCCGGAGTAAAATCGTAGGTATCTCAAGCACAGTTTGGTCAAGATGAGAAGTTTGTATAGCTTTCTTGTGTTGTATATGACGTGTCAGCTCTTATACACGGGGCTCCCCAGGGGGGGAGGGGGCGCGCAGGATCACTGACTATCACTCGTTATTGAAGCAAGAGATTTGCCTGCAAAATGGCGTTTTCAGAGTGTTCAACATTATGTTCGTAATAATCTAAGCATTCTCAACTACGATTGGACTCAAGACTCCGGCATGAAAAAATTAGACGAAATGAGGGTGTTGTTAGGGTGGGTGGCTTAATAAAATCTAGCCACGAACGGTATTGTTTACCGACACTATTGGCACTACAGTATTCTCGCGTTTCCTAACTAGCACTAGAAGTGTCTGAAATTGTCTCCTGGGATCGAGTCAACACAGTTTGAACACCCGAGAGGCTGAATTCAAGCAATATAACCTACTCAAGCATGGATGTTAGTGATGAGATGGACAGGAGTTGTAGCCTGACCATTTCTGACCAACTTCAAACCCCGGTCCATCTCATCACTAACCTCAATACCCTAGTAGATAATCGACATACCATGAGCTGGCTCTAGGCCAGTTAACGATAGACAATACGAGACGTGCCAAATCAAGAAAACACGAGACGCCAAAGTAAGGGGGCATGGAGCTATCACTATTATGACATACCAGGCGCTCGAGATCAAAACGGCTAGCAATATGAGATGCCAAAGGAAGGGCATCCCACCGTATCTTTACTATCATATAGAGGCACTCAACATCACAAAAGATCCCGAATTAGTTAGCAAATTTTTAAATT